>PVIC010008604.1:0-39500 GCA_004025085.1 Thryonomys swinderianus
CGGCCCGTAAATGTACATTTTTGCAGTGGGCTAACCAGAAAGTGGACCTTTCATAATGGAATAAGTATTTTTGAACTGGGTCTTTAAATTTGAAGGGTGCTGATTTTTAAAGTTCTTTATATACTCTAGATAGTAGTCCTTTGCATGAGGAACAGATGGCAAAAAATGTTTCCCATATTGTAGGTTATCTTTTCACTCTGTAGTTTCACTTCTGTATAGAAAGTTTCTATTTTTTTTTAACAAGATGAGATGCCAATTATTGATTCTTTCTGCTAGCTCCTGTGCTGGTGAAGTTATGTTCATAAAATCTTTCCCTATGCCATTCCTTAAAGTTCTACCTAATCTATTTTTCAGAAGGTTTTCCAAATGAAGAAGTAAGGCAGCCAAGAAACAGATGAAAGAATATTCAACATCAGTGGTCCTTCAAGAGATGCAAACTCCAGAAAGAATGGATGCTATCAAGAAATCAACCAACAAAAATGTTGAGGGGGCTCACACCTATAATTCCAGCACCTGGGAGGCAGAGGCAGGAGGATTGCTGTGAGTTCAAGACTAGCCTGGGCTACATAGTGAACTACAAAACATGACCTCTCTCAAAGAGAAAAAAAAAACTGTTGGGGAAGCTGTGGGGAGAAAGGAACCTTTCTCCACTGTTGATGGGAATGTAGAATGGTGCAACCACTATGGGGATCAGTGTGAAGACTCCTTGAAAAGCTAGAATTAGAGGTCCTATTTGACGCTGCTATTCCCCTGTAGGTATGTACATGAAAGGGTTAAAAGCATCATATCACAGTGTCATGTGTGCACCCATATATAAAGCAGCTCAGTTTGTGATATCTAATTCTTGGAAACAGCCAAAATGTTCATCAGCAGGAGGACTGGACAAAGAAGATGTCTTTTTTTCATAAAATCGAGTATTCCTGAGCTGTAAAGACTGACAAGTTTGAGTCATTTATACTCATATGGATGTACCTTGAGGACATATTCATAAGTCCAATAAACAGAACACAGATGTGCAAATACCGTATCATTTATCTAGTGTGAGAAACTGAAGGTATAAATGATTTCTAAAATGTATGATAGGTATTGTGAAATAGGAATAAAATGTTCAAACGCAAAAGGCAAAGGGGGTAAGGAAAAAGTAAAGAAGAGAAAGAAGCAATTTGATGGTAAAAACAAAAGAAGGAAACAAGGCACATATATCTATAGATATATCTCTATATCTGTAGAGATATATCTATATCTATAGATATATCTCTATATATATTTATATATGGATAGGGTTTGTCGGGAGGGCAGGGGAAAGGGGAAAAGCGAGACTCAAGATGTGCCATGATGTACTGGTACAAACCCTAAATATTGAATGTGATCAGAATGTATGTATAAAATGTACCAATAAACTCAATAAATAAAAAAGAGAAAGCAACAAATAAAGAGAACATAGATCAGATAAGAATTATAAGAGGTACTATTAGGGTAAACTAATTTCTCATAAGAGGATTACTTTGTTACCAAGTCAGAAATGTTGGTTTTGGGCCATTTGATGGAGAATTCTTTTGGAAGAAGCATCTACAATCAGACTCCACAGATTCTTGGTTAGAAAGGCTAGAGTTTATAGCTAGGGACTGCTAGGAGACTTCAAACAAAATTAGAGCAAAAAGAACACTTTGCTTAAAAAAGCAGTAAAATTTGAAGTGCCTGATAAACATATACTTTCTCTCAAAATTCCTTTCTTGAATGCTTTCTATGGGCTCACACATTCCATCTTTAAAGGATTATCTCATTTAAAAATAGCTCTTCCATCAAAATGTATACCTCTGTGGAAAGCCCTTTAGATGTAGCAAACATGAGGCCTTGTAAT
This sequence comes from Thryonomys swinderianus, assembly GCA_004025085.1. Classification (NCBI taxonomy): domain Eukaryota; kingdom Metazoa; phylum Chordata; class Mammalia; order Rodentia; family Thryonomyidae; genus Thryonomys; species Thryonomys swinderianus. Next base: position 1,862 of record PVIC010008604.1, read on the forward strand.
AGTTTGTCAAATGTTATCTCAGAAATTATAATGCAATCTGTGTAGTCTCTACAGTTTAATCAGGAATCATGACTTTGGGAAGACAGAGGCAGAAACTACTTGTTATTGCCAAGAGTGCATCCTGATAGGACAATAAGGTCAAGGAGTCTGAGGCACCAGAGCCTCCACGTAGATGTGCGATGTCCAGAGGAGGAGAAAAACATAGAGCACTGTGGCTTCAAACAGCCACAGACTCACAGTTTAGATATGCAAAGCAAAGGTTTGCCTACTTCCTGGCTTTGTTTAATTTCAAATTTCCCTTTAGACAGCACTCCCTTTTAAGTGTGGATGGATGCCTGATCCCTCTTCTGCATCTTATGTAAGGACTTCCCCAGGGGACGGTTAGCGTCCTGTGAAGGGTGGGAATGAAAGGAGTCACATAGGCCCAGGGTTAAGACTGAAGCTCGCATGTTCAGTGTCCGTGTGGACTTGGGTGAGTTACTAAATTCCCTCTATTCTTGCAGTTTCCTCTTATCAAAGGTCAGACAAAATTGAATGTAGAGAACACTCGATGTTTATTGAGCCTAAATGTAATTAATGCTCACGGAAACATGGCCTATTGTATTTGTTGTTATAAGAGAGGAGATATGCATGCATAATTATAGCACACCCTTGCCATCTCATATAAAGATGAGCCAGACACGTGACATAAACTTTAAGGGTGTGCACAGTATTCATTTTTGTGACACAGTGATGGCTTTTTATTTTTTTTAAGACAGCATCTCACTTTGTAGTTCAGGCTGGCCCTGAGCTCACTATGTAGCCCCAGCAAACCTCAAACTCGGTATTCCTCCTCCTTCTCCCTCCTGAGTGCTTGGGTTACAGGTGTGAGCCACCACACCTGGCATTGTAGCATGTAGTGCTGATTGCAGGTGGCGTGAGTCACCACACCCAGTATTGTTGTATGTAGTTACCAGGGACCTTGCACTTGTAAGCAGGCCTGGAACCACTGAGCTAAATCTCTGGCCTGCGTGATGGCTTTTTAAACATAAAATTGCATACAAGATGGATGTAGACAGTCTTATTGTTAATAGTTAAGAAGTGGACATTGTTACATATTTTTATGGGAATATAAAAGTGAAAAAGTTTTGTAATGTATAAGCTTTATTTAGAAAAATATAGTGATTAAAATTTAAATAGAACATCTTTATATTAACTGCCTATCCCTCCATTTCTTATTGAGGAAATAATTTTTCCTCTTTATAATTGATGCTTATGTTACATGTAAATTGTATATATTAAGATTTTTCAAATTTAAGAGCTTTCTGTTAATCTGTACTTATGATAATTAACTTACTAAGTGCTTATAAAGTGAATCTGACATGGGCAAAAATTTTTAAAAGGGAGTGAGGGGGGAAGAATTGAAATGTTTTATGTACATATGCCAATTCCCCCAAACGAATATGATCATTATGTACTGCAAACATGTATTGATAAAATAAAAAATTAAAATCAATAAAATTTAAGGACTTTCTTTTCTGAAGCAATAAGGTTATTTCTTCCCATGGTTCATCTTCATTTTCTCATGACTGTTTTAGAAGCATTTGATAGAAACAAGGACAAAACACTAAACAAAATTTCTCTCCCATCGCTTCTCGGCCTTTTGGCTAAGACCAAGTGTAGTAACAAAATTTCTCTCCTGAAATATGCTGAGGGAAGTGGATTTTAACTGGGAATCATCTTACAAGGTTAAGTACATCTGGATAATGATAGTTAATAAATGTAACAAATTTTATGTAATATATTAAGGACAGAGTTTATGTAAATTTGAGTTACCAAAAAGTTACAATACACATGATACCTGCCTATTCTGTGCATAGCTGATCACCTTTCTATGTTTGAGAAGTGCCCTTCAAGGGGGCTGGGGATTTAGCTCAAGTGGTGCCTTGCCTACCACAGAAGTACAAAGGCCCAAGTTCAATCCTTGATAGTGCTGGTCATAGTTTTATACCTCTCTTCCATAAAGTTAACTAAAACTAAGATATCCACTGCAAGAAACTGTGGAAAATGGGCCAAATAATACTTTAATTTTAATTCAGACATACCACATTTATAAAACTGCTTTATTTTACCAATGCTTAAACTCTGTCAACATCTGTTCTTTATCAAAATAGGTCTGTAGGGTACTATTTTTCAGACGGTAGCCAATAGGGGAATATTAGCTCACTAGTGTTCTATTTCAAGATAAATGGAACTGTAGTGTTTTTTTTTTAATCCTTAGAATTTTAAACTCATGGGTGATAAGATTTTGTTTTTCTTATACATACTTTTAGAAAAATCACAAATGATAGCTTAGAAAAGATACAATGTCAGAGTAAAACTCAGTATCTTAATATGTACTACAGTGCATATGTCTCAGAATAAATGTTGAAAAGATAAATTGACTTTCAACAAGAATCATTTTCCATTTTCTGATTAAATTTCCCCCAGTACCTTTTGGTTCACAGTTATTCTTCCTTGATTATGACTTGGTCTCTCTGCCCTGTCCTTGTAACATGAATAACAATGATTTTTCCAGCAGCCACAACTATTGCTGCTGCTGCTGTGAAAGCAAAAGACAAAACTGTGAAAGTTACTAACTGGCTTTTTACATTGTTCAAGAACTAAAACTAGAAGATCACATTATAAATCTGCAGGACATGCTGTGAGAGCCATGGGCTGAGACTCTCAGTGCAGACAGGAAAACCCTGAAGAAATATTACCCTCAGCTATTACTTTCATTCTACTTTTTTCTCACTAACAAGCAGATGATGATGATATTAGAAAGTGTCACTCACTCAAGCTGTGGAGTTTTGAAAAAAACCAAGGCTTAATAAGCCACTGAAGCTTATACCATATGCAAAATATTTCCATCATTTATAATGACTTAGAATAAAAAGAGCAAAAGGAAAAGAAGATAATGGTTTTGTGACAATAATTTTGGTCAATACAATGATAATTGGTAAGGATATTCTTATATTTGAGATTTAAATATAGTGATTACCTTTAAAATATATACATCTAGATAGTTTCTATTTAGTCAAACATTATCAGGATATAGACTGTTTTCACACTCCGTTCAGTTTTATATGTAACTCTCTCATGAGTAGAAAAGCACAATTCTACATTTTTAGTAATGATAAATTCTGATTTCTGTCTCACTAACTACACATTAGCAATTATCTCAGGTTCTATCATATAACAGTAAATATCTTATTTTGGATACATGATTTACAGAACAGACAAAATTTCTGTACAACAGTGTCAAGAAAGTAACAGAAAAATATGTGACATAAATGCCTCAACCTTATCTTCATTCATATTTACTAGGCAAATGATAAATCACTGTAGTTAAAATTCTTTTCATGCTTTAGCTTTGAGTTTTGCTCTCTTCATGTTCTCCTCTCATGAGCTGGCATGCTTTTTATCTATTCTCAATTTTTTTATTTCCTTCTTTGTCTCTTTTAAGAGCATATACTCAAAACCAGAATAAAATATCAGAGGCTTGCAATGTAAAATTATGCTACTCCAAAAAGGAAAACCAATCGTGCCACAAAACAGAAAATCATTACAGCTGAAGCCCAATAATATTTAGTAATCCCTTTTTTCTTGTTTTCCCCATTTTTGTATAATTTAACCCCTCGCGCCTTCCACTCAGGTATTACATTTCAAAATATGATAAATGAGAGGTCAAGGAAGAGAATGAAAGGAAAGAAGACAAGGGAGAGGAAGGGGAACTCCTAGTGATAAAGTACAAATAGACCCTATTATGAGACATTTAACATTTATGTCTTTATTAACAACATAAACAAATTGATTCCATTTTATCATGTGAGTTTTTTTGTCTAGTTAATGAATTTTATTGTGTTCACATTAATTGGCTTGTGTCTTGCCACCTCAGAGTCTACTCATACCCTGCATCAGTGATTTTTCAACATGCGATCTTCAGTCCAATGGTAAAGTCATTGTTTGAGAACTTACAAGAAATGCAAATACTCAGGCCTCATTACTCCAGATTTAAGAGAAGGAATTCTAGATGGGATGAAGGGGGTTCCAGTAACACAGTCTAAGCAAGCTCCCCAAGAGTCCAGGTCATGCTATTACTTGAACACCATGACTCTACAAGTATCTGTGAGTTTTCTTAAGCACATTTTGGATCGTGCTTCTGTACTTCAGCTGAAAATGCTTCAACATTTCATATTTCATCTTCAAAGTGCGAGGAGACTTGTCTTAGTATAAGATACATCATGTGGCTTGTTGCCTGTATTCTCCAGTAAGTCCATCTTCCACCAACACCAACACACCAGCTGCCTTCACATCCATGTATTCTCCCTGGCTGCCTATTATAAGTGCTGTCTCTGACTGGTGTAAACCCTGCAGATCTTCCTACAGCTGGAGCATGACTACTGAGGTCTTAAGGTTCTCCTCAACTTTCACTTTCTCCCTACTCTCCGCTCACAGCCCCACAATTGGCATGCAAGAAAGCACATTCAGGCAGTGTCTCTTGCCTGTTCCTTCTTCCCCCCTCTCCTCTCTCTCTTGTTTTTGTAGAATTCTTTAAAAAGTATATTTTTCCAACATCCTTTTCAATTTTTCATGCTCTTTATTGGACATAGGTTCAAAAAAAACTACTCTATGAATAATAAATGATTGCTATGTCTCAGCCTCCCATGATAGCGTATGTACTAACCTGAACTTTTCACAATTTAATTACAATTCAAAAATGAAACAACTTTTCAACTAAATATTGAAAACGAAAATAAACTAAAACCTATGAAAAGCATAAGGATTTATAAAATGAAAAATCAACCCCTTAAGATCCCAGGGAATGAGCAACAATGAAAAGGGCCAAAGCTATGACTCGCAGGGCTTCTGCTCTCCAGCACTTCTCAGGATAAATGACGTCTAGAGCAACACAGATACCAAAAGTGAGCGTTCTGAACACAACGGGGATTGTACAGAGTAACCCCGAAGAACGAAGGATTAGAAAGTAGTTGCAGTCAAGACAGGACTGAAAACAGCACCCTCATCTATCTTCTCTTAAACTCACGGCTGCAAGGATCTCAGAAGTTTCTAAGATTAGGTTTATTAGTGTACTTTTCCCTTTTAAGTAGAAGAGGAGCAATAAACTCAGGAAAAGTGGCCAGGACTTTACCGGTCAGCTCTGACATGAAAACACCTCGGACATCATCAAGTGTGTCTTCTCACTAAAAAAAAAAAAAAAAAAAAAAAAAAAAAAAAAAAAAAAAAAAAAAAAAAAAAAAAAAGCTGAAAGAACCGGACAGCAATACCTCTTTTTGGTCTATCAACGAGTTGAAGACACAAAGCAGGTTGCAGTCCTCAGACCTGGAGACGCAGGTGCCGGCAAGAAAATCACACCTGGGGCCAGCAGAGCAGCAGGGCCCCTCCCCCCACCCTGCAGGCATATTGAAACAGTAAGGGAGAAATTCCCTGTGGCTTAGCGTGGACTATTTTGGGAAGTAGAAGCCACTGACAGACAGGGAGTCTGTTCTTAGACGAAGACCTCACACGGGAAGGCCACGTCTTCAGGAAGTTCACCATATTCTCATGATGAACTTTCTTTATGCTTTGGACAAGGTGCAGGGAAACCAGCGGTTTGTGAAGCAACCCAAAAGCATTAATTACTAAAAGAGTCCTGTCTCCAACAAAAGTACTTTTCAAAGCCTTACTAGACCCAGGGGAAAAAGCAGTCAAATTAGACAGCTGCATACCCCCCTAGTTTGCCTGACCTAGTTAAGAGTAGGGGGATAAATGTATGTAAGAAACACTTTTGAATGTCACAGTCCAGGAATTCAGGCTACAAGCCACTAATAAGAACCTGGTATTTAATTATAAGATTAAGCATAAGAATTCGAGGCCAGCCTGGGCTGTATAGCAAGTTCAGGACCAGCTTGAACTACAAAGTGAGACCCTGTCTCAAACAAACAAATATAAACGAAAAATTAAACATAAAAATGTTTCCATTACATCCTTACTAGATCACTGAAGCTTCAGTATAGCAATTGACTCTGCTGTTAATGAGGGGAAAGAATAAATATGATTTGGAAAGAAAAATAAAGAACATGTATATAGGGGGTTGTGGGATGGGTAGGGATACGGGTGAAAATGAGAATTAACTCATGTCATACACTGGTACAAATTCCCCAGTGTTGAGTGTGATTATGAGCTGCATATAAAATGTACCAATAAAGAATTCAATTTAAAAAAAAAGTCTCACACTCTGCTTGCTAACTTCTTAGGAAAACTGGAAGAAAATAGAAGGGGAAGTGTTAAATGACAAAAAGAGCTGGAGGAGCCCAAAGCCTTTGACTCCAATAGTGACAGAAAATGCTAAACATAATTTCCCTCCTCTCCTGATCAACACAAAACCTCAGACAAAAAAAAAATCTAATTACTTTGATTCCTATCAGCATGTATATTTTATGCCCACTAAAAGGGAAGGGGAAAAATACAGCTGGAGCAGGCAAAGGAAGTAACTGAATCAGACTCAGCAATGGCACAGACTTGGAATTATCAAATAAGAAATGTAAAACAATTATGATTACCAGATTGCTAATGCAGAAAACAAACAACACAAAAAACAGATGAGTGATCAGGAAAGAAAGCTGCAAAGAACGAAAGAAAATCCTGGAAATGATAAACACTAAGTGAGACGGAGAAGGCTTTTTCGGGCTCAACAGTCTCCTGGTCTTTCCTAAAGAAGGAATCAAAGTTTTAAAATATGGCAACAGAAATTTCTAAAACTGATGGAAAAGCCAGACACAGAAACAAGAACTGTGGGGCATTTTCAAAAAGACAAATATATGGCAAACGAGAATAACCATGGAAACCAGAAGCAAAATGAACAGAAAAGATGTTTGAACTAATACAGTTCAAATTTTCCGGAACTAATAATGAACATCCTTTACCAGTACAATTCAAAGCAATATAGATGTTGAAACTGTATGTGCGGATCTATCATATTCAAACTGCAGGTAGACAAAGAAAAAGAACTCTTGAAGGCAGTCAGGACATTTTCATCTATCTGTAACGAAATAGAAATGACTGTAGACTTCTCTTAAACCATGAAAGGAAGAAGACAATGGAGGACAGATTTAAATTATTGAAAGGGGCCAAAAAAAAAAAAAGATGAAACAGGGGAATTATACACCCAGTAAACTAAGTAACATAGGTCAGAAATTCAGATTTACAAAGAAAGAATAAGGTTCAGTGAAAGAGCAAATTAAAATAAAATGTGACATTTTATTTTTGTTATTGTACACAATAACACATATAATTATTCTAGGAAAAATAACCATGTTGTTTTGGATGATCATAGCCTATGCCCAAATGAACCAAATATCAGTAATGTTATACACTATTTAGGAATACTTGATTTTAAAATATTTGTACTATTGTGAAACAATGTTATTATTTCAAAGTAGATGTAGATTCATTCTAACGGTATATTGCAAATTCTTGCAAAACTACTAAAATATTTTTAAAAATCATATTTATAGAGCAGAAGAAGAAAAGATGGTACCACATAAAAAGTCCAATTAAAATCTGAGTCACAGTGTTTATCTCATGCAAATAAGACTTGAGCAAAGGAAATTATCGGGAAAGGAAAAAAAGATAATAATGAAAGGGTGCATTTTTCAAGAATGGCAACCTATTCAGCTAGTGAATAATACAACATGAAAATGTATGAAAGTAAAACAGAAAAATTTTAAAGGAGACATGGACAAATCCACTCTTAGAGTTGGAAACTTCAGCATCTCATACACAGATCCAACAGGCAGAAAGTGATTCCACAAGTAAACTGAACACTCTGTAAACCAAGTGCAACTAATTGACACTTAGAGTATACTTTACCTAATAACAAATACTGACATTTTTTTCCAGAAGCCTATATGAAATACTCAACAAGGCAGATGCCATTATGAACCAATAACCATGAGTTAACAATTCTTTAATTGAAGTCTTTATTGATATATTTTATATACAGCTCACAATCACACTCAACATTGGGGAATTTGTACCAGTATATGACATGAGTTAATCTGCATTTTAAACACATCCCAACCCAACCCACAACCCCCACCCCCCATATACATATGCTTTCTTTTTCTTTTTAAATCATATTTATTATTTCTCCTCATTCCTTTCTACTACCACTTTCTTTTTAAATATTTACTATTTCACAAAATCTATTCTATATTCTATAACTCATTTACAGGTTCTCATACCAGAGAAAAGATACAGTATTTACAAATCTGTGACCCATTGATTTCACTTATTAGTATGTCCTCAAGGTGTGTCCATTTCCATATAAATGACTCAATCTTGTCATGTTTTATAGCAGAGTAATACTCCATTTTATTGGGGGAAAAAACACATCTTTATCCAGTCTCCAGTTGATGGGCATCTGGGTTGTTCCAAGATCGAACTATCACAAACTGAGCTGCTATGAACATGGGTGCACATATATCTTTATATGATTCTTTTAATTCTTTCGTATTTCTAGCAGGGGAATAGCAGGGTCAAGTGGAACCTCTAATCCTAGTTTTCTCAAGAATCTTCACATTAATCTCCACGATGGTTGCACAAGTCTACATTCCCATCAGCAGTGGAGAAATGTTCCTTTCTCCTATCAGCCTCACCAGCATTTATTGCCAGTGAATTTAGCAATAGCACTCATTCTTTGTGGAGTTAGATGAAATCTCAGTGCTCTTTTTTCCTCTGCATCTCTCAAATGAACCATGATGTTGAGCATTTCTTCATGTGCTTCTTGGCTGCTTTTACTTCTTCCTCTGAGAAGTGCCTGCTCATTTCAGATGTCTATTTTTGAACTAGGTATTTAAATTTGGGGGACTGATTTTTTTAAGTTTTTTTATATATATTGTAGATAATAGCCCTTTGCCTGAGAAACAGCTAGTGAAGATTTTTTTCCCATGTTGTTGGGTGTCTTTTAGTGGTGCCAGTGGTTTCTATTTCTGTGAAGAAGCTTTTTAACAGGACAAGATTACATTTTTGATTCTTTCTGGTAGTTGTCATACTATAGAGGTTTTGTTCATAAAGTCTCTGCCTAAACCAATGTCTCCAAGAGTCCTACCTAACCAGTTTCCAGCAGGCTTATTGTTTCTGTTTCAATGTTTAAGTCTCGAATCCACTGTGATTTTAGTTTAGTACACAGTGAAAGAGATAGGTCTAACTTTAGTTTTTGGCAGGTTATAGCCCAGTTTTCCAGCACCATTTGTTAAAGAGGCTGTCTTTCCTCCACTGAAGATGTTTGGCTCCTTTGTCAAAGATAAGTTAACAAGTATTAAGAATGTAAATCATACAAACTATGCTTCCAAAGCAAGACAGGATAAAAATAAACACCACCAAGAAAAAGATAGCTAGAAAAGGTCAAGATTTTGCATAACAAAGCATATTTCTAAACAACACGTAGGTCATGGAAGAAATCTCAACATTTTAACTATATCATTCACTAAATGAAAACAATACAAACTTAAAAGCTTTGAAATGCCGTGAAAGCATTTATTTGAGGAAAATGGCAACATGAATAAAATAAGAAAGGTAACAAATTAATATCTCAAACTTCTGGAGGGATTATGAAGGATTGTAATCTTGCTTGGTTTGGGGACCTGTGGACAGGACAGGGGGGCACACTTGGGGGTTGTCTGGATGGTTCATGGCGGTGCAGTTTGGAGGTTTATGTCTCATCTCTAGTCATTTCCTCTCTCTCTTACTGTCCTGCTTCCTGCCCCTAAAAGCACTGTAAAGAATAAAAACTATAGCAACACTTTTGGGTTTATTTTGGATCTACAGATAGAGGGGGACAAGGCAATTCTGTGTAGAACTGTAATGGTAATATTGTGCATTTGTGGAAATCCTGTTAAGAGTAAATTTATAAAATGCAAGTGACTGTAGACATTATTTAATAATAATGTATCTACATTAGTGCAGTAGCTGTCATCATCTGTCCATACACCTTGAATGACTGTTTTTACTTGAGCTCCCCTGCCTTATCTTCTCTCTGCTTTTACCATCATGATAACTTGATACAGCTTTGCACTCAGCCTTAGTATAGATCCTTGGAGTTTACACCTTCCCCCTAGACTCTCCGCCCTAAGCGATGAATGACTAATGAGGTATGACCACAGGGAATGTAATGCTGCATGTAAATAAGCAGAATAATAAAGTGAAGAGAACAGATCAAATGTTGAAGATTGTGAAGAAATCACAGACATTTATTAAATCTAAGCTTCATGTGTTAAACTGTTAACAGTACGCTAAGCACTATGTGGTTTATAAAGTACTTCACTTAATTTACTCAGCATTCTTCCATTACTAGCCCCACTGCAGAGACATAAACAAAAACCGAAAAAACCCAACATATTTTCCCAGAGATATTATATAGTTGATATGAAGACAAATATAAATTCAAACCTGGTCCTGTCTGACTCAGAGCCTGTGTGCTAAACAATCTTCCTCCAAATCTGTAATAGCAGAAACTGAAGTCCTCACAGAAAAAGAAAAATTAAAAGAGGAAGCACCCTGTGACTTTTACTTCAGAAAGGCTTTCACTGTGTCTTTTTGAAATATGAGCCTAACAGATCTGAAAGTGGACCCGCCTTCTGAATGCTTGAAATCCTCTGTTTTAAATTCGTCACACTCTAAAGTGTCCTTATCAAGAAGTTTTAGAAGTAATATAGCAAATCTTCTTAAAATTACTTTGAGAATCTTTTACCTAAAAACATGTTTATGTTGCAAAATCTTTTCAAGGACACTTCTAGGAAGATAGGTAAATCAGGGTAGTGATAGACAGAAAGGACACAACAAACAAAGAAGTTAAATATTTGGGAAATAATTGAATTTCCTTAAAAACAAATTTGGTATAGTAACATATCTTGAAATTCTAAAAGCACTGTTCAGTTCATATATATATATATATATATATATATATATATATGTATATGTATATATATATATGTATATTGTTTTGGGGATGAATGTCCTTGAAATTCTAAAATATTTCATAATCAATATATAATGTGTTTCACATCTACACATCTGTATCTTTGGAAAACTTAAACTCCTTGTAGAAGATTGTGTTTACTTTTTTGCTTTTGCCCTGTAAACAATGATGTAATTACTCTAAAACGATTCTTTTCCACTTTCATTACTCATGCCTTTGATAGCTGTTGCCTCTTTTAATTGAATACATATTTGAGCCTCCATGAATTAAACTTTTAGAATTCATTTTTTCTTGGTACAGTTTTATACTGCACTATCAGAGACAGAAGGACAGTTTGCACTTTATTTAATAAGGATTTTCTTAAAAGGTTATAGTAAATGAACTGATCTTCTATTTATTTTGTTTCATGATAATTTTAGATATGTAGAAGAATTGAAACAACTTATAGTTTCCATATACCTTTCACCTAATTATTTCAATTTTCGTTATCCTACCTCATCAGGAAACATTTGTCACCACCAGAAAACAAACATTAAGGTATATTTGTATGCAATCAGATATAATAGGTTTTAATCCTACTTTCTGACCCAAGACCCTAAAGAAATCAGATTTATTTCCCATGGCTTTATCTGTTCCACAGTTATGTTCTCCTCTGGTCCTGTGCAAATTTGAGAAAATAGTAATCTCATCAAGTAGAGAGAGATGGCTTTCACATATTGACTATTGTTTCTACCCCAGTAACATCTGATCTCCAGCATGGCCTTATTGTGCTTACTATGAAATGAATGCTTTTCAGTCACCTTTGCTACAGGAAGTTGAATGTAGTCAGACTAAAGAATAATCAATTATCACCAAAGCCTTAGTTGGAGCACAAAAGATATTCTACTATTTTGATTTATTCCACAAGAGATTAAATTCTAAAAGTTCACTGAATTTTTGGCTTCATCTATCAAACACAAGAAAAAAAAAAGCAAATTACTACTTTTTCCCCTCCTGCCATGCTTTGTAATTACTTGTTCAAAAATCTTTCCATTTTCATGACCAGTTTTGATTCACAACCCTCCTTCAGAGAAAGCTTATAGCTTTTTATGTTTGAATGATCCTTTTGGAATTCAACACATTATATACATACATCATGATCACACTCAATATTGAGTATTTGTACCAGTATACGACACAGTTTAATTCTAAAATTTTCTCGTTCCCCCACCCACCCTACAAAACCCTGCTCCATATGTACATAAGCTTTGTTTCCCTTTTTCATTATCATCACATTTTGCCTTCCCCTTGTTATTTACCGCTACACCCCATTTTCCTTTGAATATTTTCTATTTCACAATATGTATCATATATTCTGGAACTCGTTCACATCTTCAGCTTCTCATACCAGAGAAAATATATGATATTTACACATTTGTGACCTATGCATTTCACTTATGAATATGTCCTGAAGGTAGTCCATCTGAGTAGAAATGACTCAGACTTATCATTCTTTTTGCCAGAGTAATACTTCATTTTAGAGGAAAACCATATTTTCTTTGGAACTTGGATCTATAAGCTCATCAGTACTAATTTTGTGTGCATTTTCCCATTCCCTGTCTCACCTGTAGATTGAGGACAAACATCACAGGAATTTTGTGCTAAACAAGATTCAGAGAGAAAGCATAGCTTAACATCTCATGCATTCCTGCATTCTGGGCAGAAGTTCTACAGCGGGATTGAGATTTTACTGAAGAACACATGGCTGTGTTTCGGGGATGGCAGAGTCACCGTGGTGTCACTTGGATGTAATAGGAGAAGCCTGCTCTCCAGAACGCCAGCAACAGCTCTTCAGGAGAAGGTGTTTCCCCACAAACATTCTGCTCAATATTCCTCAAGAATGGAACATAGATAAAGTTTGGCTACAAGGTGCTTCATCTCACAGAAACTCGATCCTGGAGAAATCTTGCACACGGTGAAGCTAAGGGCACCGCATAAACCATGAGCCTCCCCAGAGCACCACAGAACCAACAAGCACAACTTTCCTTCCTCTAGCACCAGTAAGAACAATGTTCACGTCAGCTGACAGTGGGGAAATATGCTTATGTCACCCACAGCCATTTTTGTAGGCTGGGTAATAAGGAGGGAATTTGGAACAAAGAGGCAATAAATTACCCTCGCAACTCCTGTAGTTTGGAGTCCTATCTTCCCAGCACTCTAGGAAGCTGAGACAGGAGGATCACAAGTTCAAGGTTAGCCTGGATGCCAGATTTAAGGAGGCCCTGTTTCAAAATAAAAGAGGCAGGGTTGGGGTTGTAGGTCGTGAGAAAGCCCTGGGTTCAATCTTCAGTTCCAAAGTGGGAAGGGAGAAGAAAGTATATATTCAGGACATGGCTGTATTGCTTCTAAGAAGAGACTGGTTCACCAGGGCCTAATTTTCTGGAGCTTATTTTTTGGGGGGACTATAGGTTTTCAAAGAGTTTAAGCAAAGGTAACTTGTATCACATTTAGGCTTAAAAGAATAAGGAATAAGGGCTGGAGATTTAGCTCAGCGGTTCCAGTGCCTGCCTCGCAAGCGCGAGGCCCTGAGTTCGATCCCCGGTAACCACATACAATGCTGGGCGTGGTGACTCAGCCCACCAGCCATCAATACCACATACCACAGGGTCAGGCATGGTGGCTCACGCCTGTCATCCCAGCACTCAGGAGGCAGAGGCAGGAGGGTTGCTGAGTTCGAGGCTTGCCTGGGCTACATAGTGAGCTCAGGGCCAGCCTGAACTACAAAGCGAGACCCTGTCTCAAAAAAAAAAGAGGAATAAGGAATAGGTAAATATGCTATGAACTCTTTGTTTCTGTAGGGGTAGAAGCAAATACCTGTAATTATAGATGAATTGTTGCACAATAAATTGGAAGCTGGGCTCTTAATCATCACACAAGTGGCACCCTATCAAATGTATATGCCAGATCATATGTAATGAATTAAATTCTAGAGCTAAAAATGTTCTTCAGTGGTATAGTGCATACCTACCTATGAGACGCCCTGAGTTTGCACCCAAATCCTGTTGGTGAGGGGGAAAATAAAATTCTAGGATGTAAATTACCTGAATTTAGAGTTTTATTTCAGTAGCAAATCACAAAACCTTACAAATATACCAAGTTGAAATTAATACAAAGCTCCTAACTAAACTTAGTATACTGAAAGTCTTATTTACTATTATTTGAACAAAAAAGTACAGAAAACTTTTAACTAGATGTGACCTTACCCAACTCCTTATTTTAAAAAGATATTCTTAATACATCTTGTTAAGTACTGTTTGGATGCATGAAACCATTTTAGTAACCACCACTTGTCATAAAATATTCATTTTGTGTTTAATTTTTGGACCAAAAAGAAAGAGAATTCAACTGAAGGATACATTTCTAGAGGAATTAGCCTAGATCTAGATCACATAGTGTATCCTATCTTTAGCATATAAGATGTAAGCAAATTTCAGCCTAGTTTATATATGCAACATTTTTCATTTACTTAGTAGGAACACAAAGAAAAAGATTTTAGGCCAAAAACCAAAAAAAAGGTCTTTAATACTTCCAGTTTAAACAAGACCACAGTATGTCAACACTGTCAGCCTTAAAGACAAGGTACAGTCTCCCCAAGAGATGGAAACCATTAGTCAATAGATAGATGATGGTGTTCCAAGCCATTTGTTAATACTTAGAGAAGAAATTATTGGTCACTGAAAATATAATGATGATCAAGAACAATATGATTTTACAAGGGAATGGAGATGTGTAGTACCTTGGTGTAATACCCTGGTTTCCTTTTGCTCCAGCAAAAAATGTAATAGCTCCAATTCATTTAAAAAGAAAATTAATAACCAATTTCAACATGTGGAACTGAAAGTGAAAACGTCTGAATTGTAAACAAGAGGCTTTCTCAGCAGTCCTCTTCCTTAGGCTTAGATATGCTTCCTCCATCATGCCAAGTGACCACTGACAGATCTAAATTTGTCTTATCCTGAGGAACATAAGCTGGAGCCTTAGTGGTGGAGATGTGGAGGTCAGCCAAGGATATGTGATCAATGTTTGAATAATAAAAAATGGCAACTTCTCCTCAAATATTAGGTGAAAGGACTAACTCAGCAAGATACACAGCAAATCATAGCACCAGAGGCAGAAGCCTTCAATAGCCAGTAGGTAAAAGAGTGGCAATAGTACTAGAGAAACTGTTAAGTGAAAAGAAAATCTTCCAAATAAAATTAATTATAAGCCCTCAATTTAAAAGGTGTTTAAGGGGCTAGAGATTTGGCTCAGTGGTTCCAGTATCTGCCTCGCAAGCGCAAAGTCCCTGGTTCAATCACCGGTAACCACACACAACAACACTGGGCATGGTGGTCATGCCCACTGGCAATCAGTACCTCATAACACAATGCCAGGTTTGGTGGCTCAAGCCTATAATCCCAGCACTCGGGAGGCAGAGGCAGGAGGATTGCTGAGTTCAAGGCTTGCCTGGGCTACATAGTGAGCTCGGGGCCAGCCTGAACTACAAAGCAAGACCCTGTCTAAAACAAAAGGTGTTTAAAAATTACAATTCCCTTTTCTTGTTATAGAAGATTATGAATTATCACCTGGGGAAAGAAGGCCACAGAGGATAAAATTATATCGTATACCCTGTGGCAAACCACCCTCTTCCGCCCTTACATGGCGCAGACGATGGAAATCAATCTGCAAAGTAAATGGCAAAGAGTAGGATGAGATGGAGATGGAGGGATTTGAAGTTGATGGGCCAATGTGTCCAACCCACTCCAGCGTGAGTCCAGGTACAACGTCAACCTTATGTGAAGCACTAGTCTAATGTTCCAATCTCGCTTGCTCAACGGAGCACCTGCTGTTGTATTTACTAAACTAGGCCCTGGGAAAAGCACAGGGTGCAGGACGGTGCACCTTACCCCTCTCTGACGCATGCAGCTGGTGAGAGGAGCACACTGCGTCTGCGCTCAGTCCTCAAGACAGGAGCGCGCTTCATGATGGAAGAAAAACAATAAAACGAACAACATATCAAGTAACTATATTATGGGAGAGGTTGCCTGGCTTTTCTCCAGCCATCTTCTTTTGCACTGTGAAAACCAAAAATTTTGTGACCTTTAAAATGTCTAATTCTATAATGAGAATAAAATTCTTGACCGTAAGAAATCCGATCTTGGCTATAAGTTGAAAATCAGACAGGCTGGGTTCTCAATTACATACTGATCTGTTGCTATTAAGAATATGAAGTCACATTTTCTGTGAAGATTTTTTATTAAAAATATATTATAGATAGTACCTGTGTGTATGTACGATTATCTATTTCTCCCGTTCATCTCATCTATAGTGAAAATTCAGCCTGTCTGTTGTTCTGTTTTTGTGCGTCTGTCACTCCATCCTCAGTCTCAACTCTACCTGCTGGTTGGACAGGTTGAACGGGAGGGGTCTTGCCGTTCTTTGTCAGTGCTATGGGCAGATTTGAGACCCACTTAGAAGGAAATGGTTTCTGAGCATCTGTGACACAATTATGTTTTCATGTTCTAAAAATAATTCCTTAAGTTACCCTTTGTCTGTCCTCTGTAATTATCATAAGGTGCTGTGAAGCCTGGGACTGGCTGTCAATTTAGTACCAATTTCAGAATGAAGCAAAGGCTTGGAGAGAGGAAGAACTGAAAGTGTTACTGGAAGAAAGGATGAGAAGAGACGAGTGTAGCTATTTTAGTCTACACCAAAACATCGAGGTCTTTCTGTGAGCCAGTTTATAGTGTTTCTAAATGCATAGAAGTGATATGGTAGAAGTAATTTTTCTCAGCATGACAAGGGTTTCCACACAGGTATTCCTCTTTATATTTTTCTGGTTTTTATCAAGATCAGAGAATGGATCTTTTAAATTATTCTAGAGCTTGCTTTTGTCTTGCAGGTCCCTCTCTAATCACAGAGAGATATCAACGCTATGTGTAGTCTCGATGCCAGTATATGAAAAATTAATTTCTTCTGGAAATTGAACTTTGGACTTTTATATCTCAAAAGTAAGGAGTAGAAATGTTATCACTTCAAGTATGAAAAATTTCTAATAGTTTTTTATCATGTATGTTGATACTGCTTAAGCAGGTCCTCTGTCACAAAAAAAAGTAATATAATGCAATTTTTTTCACTTCTCAGGAGTTGCCATAGATTTTATGTATATAAATGGCTTTATTTTGAGACCTCAAGGGGTTTTAAATGTTATCTACACTGTAGGGAGGAATTCTTATTTATAAGAAGATAAAGTGCTTTTGGAAAACCAATATATCATGATCTATTTTGGTATTAATTTGAACTAATCTATCTGGCTGTCATGCAGCTGTTGATATATTGCTCGTTTTGACACAATCCTTTATTGGCTTCATCATACATCAAATCTGTGCATCCAGAGATCTGTTTGTGGAATTAAAAATAAAATGTCTGTTTATGGAAATATTAAACTACAAAATACTCTCCTATGGACTGGTGAATAAGGAAGTTGGCACATAGGGAATTGTATGAAGAAATGAATAAAAAATGTCGCAGGAGGCAAGAGAGACAATACATTTGTAAGGACAGGGAGGAAATGTGGATAAATAATAATGAAAAATAAGAAAGTTGCGTCTAGGATTTTTATGTGTTTTCTATTTTTATTTGTGTTTAGCTTAATTTTCTATTTGTTTTAAGGTGAACTTAGTATAAAGACAGCAAGCTTTAATATTTTTATAGATAAAAAATTTATTTTAATTAAATATATTCTGTACAGATGGATTGTTCTTTTGGTTTTTACATATTAATTACTTTGAACTCTAAAAATTAATTATTAAAAATCATAGAAACACTGGATGCTACAGTCATTCAGCAGGAAATTATTTTGACCTTTAAATCGACTTATTTGTAATTACAAAACAAAGCTTCGTTATTTGTTCTCTTATTCCATGAACTTCAATTCTCCAAGTAGTAACTGAAATTTATCTTGAGAGAGACATCAAGCAAGATTTCCTCTGTTAAATTTTGCCTTTTGTTAATTGATCACCAATTTTTTTTCAATTTCTGGGAATGTATGAGATTTGCTTTAAAAATATTTAATTAAAATTTTTATAATTATGATATCTACAATTATTGCTTTGTCTTTATCAAATAAAAGTTTGTAACATTGGCCTATTTTTATTTTCACAGTAATAAAAGTATATAGCATTTATTCACTTATCACTATCATATATTTGCTCTAAGATTTTGCTGGTATTTTGATTATGTTCTCTAGTTGCACAAGTCTTATTTTAAAAACAGCTTCATGACCACCAGTAAAGTCATAGAGCCAACAAAATAAGAAGCTCACACAAAGATTAATTATGAAATTCACTGTGGGAAGAAATGGAAGCAAAGGTAGCCTATGACTTTAGAATAAACATTAAACTTAGTTATTTGTGAGAACATGAGGTCATCATACTTTCTGATAGCTTTTTATCTTTCTGCTGACTGGTCATTAGTCATATCTATAAATTTCTTAGGGAATCATAATGCCCAGTTCAACATTATTCAACACTCCAGTACCTACAGATCAGAGCTGTCAGTAAAATTCATTTGTTTATTCAAAAGAATTTTGATTCAGTGACATAGATTGATCATTCTGTCTATTCCAGGAATTGTTCTAAGCACCAGGGGCACAGCAACAAACAAAACAGCATCCTTCCTGTCACAAAATCTACCATCGGGATAGGGAGACCTATTATAAAGATAAATAAAAGTGAGAAACTGGGACTGGGGATTTAGCTTAAGAGGTACCCCACACACACACACCTTGCAAGCACAAGGGCCGGAGTTCAATCCCCATTACCACCAAAAAAAAAAAAATTGGAAAAATGAAAAACTGAAGTTATTAAGGAGCTCTAGAATGTATGATGGATATTGTGAAATAGAAAATATTCAAAGGGAAATGTGGTGCAGGGGTAAGCAATGAGGGTTAAAGAAAAAATATGATGGTAATAAAAGCGAACAAAGCTTGTTTTTAGGGGGTGGGGGTTGTAGGGTGGATAGAGAAATGGGAAAAAATGAGAATTAAAATGTGTCACATACTGGTACAAATTCTCAATATTGAGTATGGTCATGATGTGTATATACAATGTACCAATACAGAAATTTTTTTTTAAAAAGCTGAAATAAAGAGTAAATGCTGCAAAGTAGAGGAGCAAATAGAATAGAATATAAAGTGTGCTACATATCTGGTGGTTAGATTTGGCCTCAGGTGAGGACCAATGGAATCAGTTCCACCTGTAACAAACACATTTCCAGGAAGAAGAAATAGCAAGTGTGAAGACCCTGAAGTGTGTCTATGTTTTATTTGAGAAACCAATTAAGGCTACTGTGATTGAAACAGCAAGCCACAAAGGGAAAGTGGCAGGGAATACAGGTAATTGGAAGCCAAATCATTCCATAGTCTTTTCATGATCTTGTAAAGACCATTGAATTTCACTTTAAGTAAAGTGGGGCATGTTTTGATGAGCATGGTACAGTCTGGAGGCCATTATAGAATACGGGGGGGGGGGAGGTGGACAAACTAGTCATGACATGTAATGAATAAATAATGGGAAAAGTTGAGCCTCCAAACCACTGGTCCAAAAAGGAGACTCCTGTAGTGGGGAAGAATGGAGAGTGATCTAGCTTGACAGTGTTTTGAAGGTCAGAATGAGAATTCTATGCTCTTGGGTATATTACTATTGGAAAATGCATTTTTGCTGGTTTGGGTTAAATGTGCGAGTTACAAATACTTTTATTTTTGATATTTCACATTAATTTAGCAGAATGGGCACATATTTGCATTTTAAAAGAATTGAATGTAGTACAAACAGAGCAGGACTTTAAGTCCAACTCGTAATATGTAATTCGGTAACTGGTTTGACTCATGATGAAGTCAAAATGCACGTTTTACTGTATTTTTAATTAGAATGATTGTTTCACAGAGTCAATATTTTTCTTATATTTATTTTTCTTATCTTTGGAAACTCAGTCAGGTATGGTTCACACTCATGGGAACATAGTTGGTTCTATCTCTCCAATTAGAATATACTGTTTATAAATAAGGCAAAAGAAAAAAAGAAATGAAAGGAGAGAAGTAGGGAGACAGAGAAAGAAGGGAGACAGAAATAAATTACAGATTAGAAATGACAAAATAAAACTGCTTTTATCTGAAGATGTCCTAATCTTTTTAAAAACTATACCAACCCTACAAAAAATTACTATAATCCATCAGTTAATTTAACAGTATTAAGGTAAGGGATACATAAACAAAAATCAGTTAAATTACTATGTGTTAGTGAAATGACTGAAAATTGAAGTAATAATTACATCAAAAGCAAAAAAGTGCAGGATTCAATTTGACAAGAGACATCCAATTAAAAAAACTACAAAAAAAATATGAATCCAAAAGTTCAGTGTTATTGAATCCAAAAGTTCAGTATTATCTGTTTCCCCCTAAAATGATCTGTAAGCAAAATCCTTATCAAAATGTCAGGAATTAGATTTAGAAATTTACAATTCTAGTTAGTGAAAAATGCAAAAAACTTAGAAGACCCAAAACAACTCTGACAAAAGAGGAAAGTACAACGGCTGCAAGTATTTGAATTCAAGGTTTACTACAAAACTAAGGGCACTATGGTATTGACACAATAGCCAAATAGATCAATTTTAAAAAGAAACAAATACAAACCCTGATACATATATGTACAAGCCTATATAAGCCCCTCAGTTCAATCTCTAGCAAAATAAAAAAAATCTCCATTTGTCATTTTTCTTATATTTATTTATTTATTTTTCTTGTATTTGAAAGCTCAACATGGTTAACAATATGATGCAACTGATTTTTCATTAAAAGAAAACCAAAGGAGACAACAAAGAGGGGATAATACTTTCAAAATGGTAATTAAACTGTAGATACCAGCTCACAGAAGTTTAAACTTGAATCATAACCTGCACCAAATACGAAAACTAAGTCAAGTGTAGCACAGACCTGAACACAAAGCATAGATTGTAAATCTCGTAGTAGAAACCAGACAGAATATTAGAAAGCTTGAATTTCAGACAAGGGGAGAAAGGACCCTGAAAAAATTGGACTTCACCAAGATAATTATCTTCTCCCTTTTGAGAGACACTATTTTCCTTATTTTTTCATGAGAATGAAAAGCCAAGGTGCATTCTGAGAGAAAATATTTACAAACCACATAACTGGTAAAATCCCTGAGCCAGAATATATAAAAATACTTAAAACTCAACACAACAACACTCAAATAGGGCAAATACTGGGACACCTCAGAAAAGAAGACATGATGTTTACGTTGACCTGCTGTCCTCAGAGACTGGTGATGTGTATCTCCTTATCCCGCGGCATATCCCACGTGTTTGCAAGCGTGGGAAAGTGGGACTCCTTCAGCGCTCGTTTCCAGTGTTGCTCAGGACTACTTGTTTTCCCAGGTGACCTACTCAAGAGGGACACAGCCCCACTGCAGGGCCCCTGCAGTGCTGTAAATTCTCAATTAGAAAGTTCATGCTATCAGCTTACGCTTCCGTTTTAACAAGAAAAATAAGTTCTGTTATACTAAACTTCAATAACTTAATTGTCTAGCTTTGTATAAACTGTGTGCCCAAACTCTCCCTCCTGCCCATATGCCCTATGGGATTCCCTCAGAGTACACAAGAAGCCAGGAGGAAAAGACTCAACCCTGGAGGTGTTGCTCTGTCCTAGCTGTTGACCTCCAAAGTCACATAAGAGCGAAGAAAAGCAAGTTTTGAGATAAGGAACAAGGACAAAGAAAAAATGCTTCAGAGCAGTGCCAGCTACCCACTGAAGGGGTAGAAGACTAATTATCCCATTAACCAGAGAAAGGGAAGAAGAGAAATGTATGGAGAAACTATGCTCTGTACTTTGAGATGTAAACCAGGAGAGAAAAAATAGTATTATTTCTTTCACAATCACTCCTTGATTTAAGTGAATTCAACATGAAACAGAGTTTGCCTCTTGAGTGATTACATTAATTTGAAAATGAAATTTATTGTTACTTTTCTTTTACTAAGAAATATTTGAGTGCCTATTATGTGTCAGAAATGATTCTCAGTAGAACAACAAACAAGACAGAGAAAGAAGTATTTCACATCATGCAAGTAAAATACTAGAGACACACAGAAATAAACAGATAAACAACAACAAGCAGCATGCTGTGGAGAGAAATAAGGTAACACAAGGGAGTGGAGAGAGATACAGGAAGTTGACTTATCCCAACATGTATGCGCATGATAAAAATTTTAACAAATGAAGATGAACACAACGAAAACCTAAAATGCCTTTAATTTGGAATACATATAAATAGCCTATGTTAATAGTTCATCTTAGATCTTTCAAAAGTACTTTAAACTTGTGTACATTGCTTTTTCAAGCATTTGATACATGGCTTTGAATAAAATGATTTTATTTTTTCCATGCATCACAGAGTGACCAGCTACAATCAGAATGCACTTTCCTGCTTCAAACATCGTATCTGACCAGTGCCTGCTTCTGGCTAACGGAACAGAAGAGATTTGGGCTAGTTCTGACCAGAAACTCAAAAATATTCTTCCCTGTGTCTGCCAGTTACTTCACACTTTTTCTACAGTGAAAAAGACACGTCCCAAATTCACACTCACTTTCCCACTGGATCCTGAAATTAAAACCATCCTGAACAGGCTTGCATAAAACAACAATTGATACAAATGCTTTGTTAATGTATCATAAATTAGTAAAAGTCGACTAATATGTATTGGATAATGTATTTCAGAATAGTCATGCAATACATAATGTTTTATTTAGTGAGGTTTTCATATATAAAGATGGAATAACTAGTATTACATTCTTTATGAATTAGTTTTCCTGGGCCTTTAATTTACAAATGATATATTTGCACTTCATGAACGTTTTTGAATGTAAAATAAATGAAGTTGAATGTGAAATGTCTTCCCCTTCTTAAACTTTCTCCAGACTAGTCAGGCCCGTGGATATTATTCAGTTGCCCATGTGCTTCTAAGAAGGCTCTTACTCACTTCCCTCTCTCTCTTTCACATACGCACTCATACTAATAAAACGCACTCGTGAAAGAATTAAGGGCATCAAACTACAATGACGTATGTGCAACCACATTTATAGCAGTTCGCTTTTAATAGCTAAATCTTGGAAACAGCCCAAATGTCCCTCAACTGGAGACTGAACAAAGATGTGCTTTTCATATAAAATTCAGTATATTGTAAAATATAAAATGTTCAAAGGGAAAAGGGTATACGGGTAAGCAACAAGGGGAAGAAAAATATGACGGTAATAAAAAGGGAAACAAAGCTTATGTATATGTTGTAGGGTGGGTGGGGAATGGGAAAAATCAGAATAAATTGTGTCATATGTTGGCACAAATTCTCAACACTGTGTGTGATCACGATGTGTGTATATACAACGTATCAATAAAGATTCAAATTAAAATGATTTGAATATTACTCAGCCATAGATAACGATACGTTAGAGACATGTATAGCTTAAATGGATGCATTTCATCAAGTGAAATAAATAGGACACAGGTATGTAAATATCATACATTTCTCTAGTGTGAGAAATTGAAGGTGTAAATGAGGTCTAACTTGTACGATAGGTATTGTGAAACAGGAAGAAAATACTCAAAGGAAAAGGGTAACTGGGTAGAGACGGGGGGAAGCAACAAAGGGAAAGAAAAATTCCATGGTTAAAAGGTTAAAAACAGAAACAAAACTTATGTATATGGAGGATTAAAGGGAGGGCAGAGGGATGAGAAAAATAATAACTATATATTATTGCCTGGCTTGGTGGCTCAAGCCTGTAATCCCAGCACTCGGGAGGCAGACGCAGGAGGACTGCTGAGTTCCAGGCTTGCCTGGGCTCCATAGAGAGCCCAGGGAAGCCTGAACTACAGAATGAGACCCTGTTTCAAAAAAAAAAAAAATGATACATTATATACAGGCACAAACTCTCAATGAGGAATGGGATTATAATGCATTCCTAAAATATATCAGTAAACTCAATTAAAAATAATATTGCAGTATCATAGGTAGTAATTTCATGATTGTATGTCCCTGTGTCCTTGTTTCTAAATACACTTTCATCATGACCATTTTTACTCTTCCTTTTCCTCTTCCTTTTTTCTGCCTTCACATTATTTTGTTGTAATTTGAAATGTAATTGAAATGCCATATAAATGAACCTTTACTGGTTTTAGTGGAATTTTTCCCAGAACTTTTCCAGTTTTCACACAACTACAATAAATATTCTAGTAGCTTGATATTAATAAACATATAATATATTTAATAATTTCAAATCAACAGAAATGAAAAATTCTAAAATCATGCTAGGGATTATTATGATTTTTGTATAGAATTATTGCTGTCAGCATTGGATGAGAATAACTATTTCTTCATATGTTCATTATACCTAGTTATTAGCACTCAGTAGAGTATGATTCTCTATAGCATAATTATGTTTATGTAATTGAAACATGTCTATTTTGATGGTGTTTATATTCACACAGTAAGAAATACTGAAGAAGTACAGGGCTACAGAGAGAATACATCTTATCATTGGGCTGAAATGGTAGTGTGCTCCTTTCTATCAGCAGGTGTGTAGAACTCAAACTTCAGTTCCTCTTTGCAGAGGATTTACCACATTAATTGCAGTTCTACAGAGAGAAAATTGCTTTACCACAAAGCATACCTGTTAACAAAATTTGAAAATTTACATTTGGACAAATGTGAGTAAAAGTTATGATCTAAACAATAAATTCTTCTATTAAATTCCCAGATTTTACTCTACACTTTGTGCCCCATCTCTCATCCATTCTCATCCTTTTTACTGTAGAATTTTCTTTCCCTTTATTGCTTCCCCCCATCTTCACCCAGCTACCCTTTACTTCGGAGTATTTTCTTCCTCTTTCACAATACCTATCATACATGTTAGACCTCATTTACATTTTCAATTTGTCACACTAAAGAAATGATATGATATTTATATAGCTGTGTCCTATTTATTTCACGTATGAGGAAAACGTGTATTTATTACTACATATATGATTCTAATTTATAAAATTACATTTAAATGGAATAAAATATGACGTATTTTTTGTCCAAGATCACTCACTACCTGTAAATATTTTGATGCTCATTGAAGTGGTTGAGTTTGCTGCTGTAGTTTTCTTGGTATGGCTAAATAATAATAGATCACAATTTATTTATTTATTCATTGATTAGGAGACATTTATGTTGTTTTCAGCTGTGTCTTTCAAATAAAATTTCTAGCAATACTTATATACAAGTCTTTCTCTGGATAAATGCTGGTATTTATTTAAAGCAATTATGTCATTTAACTTGATGAAGAATTCCAAACTATTTTCTAATTTTGTTGTCTTATCTTACATTCCTAATAATAGTCTTTTCACCCAGCCTCAGCTTTAGAGTTGTCTTGACTTAGCGTGATATCCTCCACTGAGCTGTGAATTTTATAGTCAACAGACAATCAAAACCAACTGGACACTAAAAAAAAATCTTTTGCTAATTATGGTCAGGAATAACTTTGGACAGTTAAGTGAATGATATAATAGATTTCTAATACCTTGACAAATGAGCCAACTGTCTATATTTGCTACTAATTTGTCATCCACATAACATTAGCTACTATAGCAGTTGAATCCTGGGGCCATATATAAAAGGAAAGAACTGGAATAAGTGGAAGATATTTCAAACTGATGGTTGTGCAGATCTACTTTTTTAAATGTGGTTAGTTCTTGAAATGATCAAACATTTGGTTCTAATGACAAATAAGCTCTTATTTAGGAAAATTTTCATAGTTTATCTGGATTACCATCTGGTATTTTTGTCATTTAGAGTATAACAAGAGCCATGTGATTAAAGTTGTTTCATATGACAGATTAAAACTCTAATTTTGAGATCTGTTTCATTAAAAGTATGTTTCATTTCCACAGAAGCTTTATTCTCTAGACATTTACCTTCCTAGTTTTTGCTTAAATGACTATAGCTGCTATTAGATCTCAGTAGAACTTTATGCACAGATTAAATAAAATGAATTATTCTATATGATTATAAGTTTTAAATGACCCATTCTTGGAATGCAAATATTCTTGTCACTTTATCACTTGTACTGATTTTATCACTATATGCATGTTAAGTAATTGTTTATTTCATTAATTATCATTAAGGTTCTCAAGTCCACATTTCATTCCTTTTTCCCCTTGGCTCTTTATTTAAAACTTTATATTTTACTTTTGATTAGTATACATTTGTGATACACAGTGGCATTCAGCTTGGCAGGTTTTTCCATGTACATTTCACATTTTGACTATTTTTGCTCCCTTTATCCTCCCAATCTTCCTTTCTCCTCTCCATCCTTCCCTAGAACCTCTTTTTATCTCCTAAATAAACTATCTTCCATTTTTCTTAACTTGGCTCTTTATTTTGCTCTTTTGGTTATTTATGTTTAGGTCACTCATATTAGAAATACCACATTATTCTTTTAATCTTTGATGAGTCACCTATTCACTCAGCATTATGCCTCAAGATGCATTCATTTTACTACAAAAGACAGATTTATCCTTTTTCAAGGCTAAGTGAGAAAGACAACAGTCTACTTGTTTAGTGGCTGTTTGGATTTACAGTCAAAGCGCACTGTTCAGACTTAGTGTCTGTCACTCAGCTTTATGTCATGGGAACAGAAGCATCAGTGCAACCTCACAGTAGCTTCTTCTGTGAGTACAGTACAGTACCATATAGTAAACTTTGATTGTGCTTTACTGTAAAATACTATAGTTTTATGTTCTGTTGTACATAACAGCACTCCATGGAATAGTTAGGCAAATAAAAGCAAAATCAACAGTTTCCTTGGACCATTTGGGGGGGTACACAGTATTTTAATGTGCAGTTCCTCACATAGTGACCAGTAGATTTAATGACCTAGTTGAAGGAACCAAATGGAGCTCTGTCATTAAACAAGGTATATCTATACTACATTAGGTATGTGTTCATCTGTTGATAGGCATATAGCCCACTTCCATGATTTGGCTATTGTGAGCTGTGCAACTGTAGTAGGATAACTTCGGTTCTCTAGGGGAGGGAACCGTGTGAAGTACGTCTGGATCAAATGGAACTGCTACTTTTAGTTTTTTGAGATATTGTCAAAGTGATTGTACTCATTTATATTTCTACCAACAGTGTAAAAGTATTTCTACCTACTTGGCATTTTTGCATCCTTGCCCATAGCTGTTCTCACTGAAGTAAGATAGAATATTAGAGCATTTAGTTTTGCATTTCTCTAATAACTAAAGACGTTGAACTTTTTTTCATGTATTTATAGCCACCAGTTTTTTGTTTTTTAAATTCGTGAAGTGTCTACTCATTTCAAATGTCCATACTTCAATGGGGTATTTTATCGGGGGCTATTATTTTTGTAGTGGTTTCATAGTTTTGATATTAGTACAGGTCTGAGGAGCAGCTGGTATTTTTCAATCACTCTGTACATTGTCTTTTCACTCTGAGAGCTGTTTTCCTTGCTGTTCACAACTTTTACTTTAATAAAAGCTCATTTGTTAGTTATTGACATTATTTCTTCTTCACTTGGAGTTCTGTTCAGGAAATCTTTACCTTTTGCCTGTGTCTTCAAGAATTTACCAATTGGGGCCGGAGGGTTAGCTCAGTGGTTCTGGCGCCTGCCTGGCAAGCGCAAGGTCCTGAGTTCGATCCCCGGTAACCACATATAATGCTGGGCATGGAGACATGCCCACCAACAATCAACACCGCATACCACAATGCCGGACGTGGTGGCTCCCGCCTGTAATCCCAGCACTTGGGAGGCAGAGACAGGAGGATTGCTGAGTTCGCGGCAGCTTGCCTGGGCACCATAGTGAGCTCAGGGCCAGCCTGAACTACAAAGTGAGACCCTGTCTCAAAAAGCAAAAAAAAAAAAAAAAAAAAGAATTTACCAATTTTTCCCTGCCAGTGCATGCAGTGTTTCTGTTTTTATACATAGTTCTCTAATCAACTTTGATTTGATGTAGTACCAAGTAGGAAATGCAGATCCCAATTCATTCTGAGTTTTCTTTGACTTCTCTAATTCTTTGGTTAGTTCTGAGTCACATAGCAGCTGTTGGATCCATTTTTCATAGTTTTGTGTTGCTTGTATTTCTGAGCACATGACTTCCTGTGTGAGGCCTTGCTTGTTCTAACACTCTCTCCTTAGGTAGGTGGTCTCCTGTGCTACACTTTCAAGAAAACTCACTCATATTTTGTATAATCTTGTTTAGTTTTCCCAACTTCTTATGCCTTTTTTATTTATTTTGATTTGTTTAATGAGATGAGGTCTTGCTATGCAATTCAGGCTGATCTTGAATTCATGTTGCGCCCACTGGCCTCAAACTTGTGGTAAACATCCTCCCTTTCATTTGCTGGATTGCAGGTGTGAACCACCATGCCCAGTATGTTTGTCTTTTCTCCAGATTCTCTGATCATTTTGTCAATGAAGTTGTTGTCTATTTAGTTACATCATATTTTAGATCATCATCTTCTTGAAATTAGGAAGTCACCTAAAAGAGTATCCAGCAAGGCCTCCTGAGCCCTTTGGGGCCTGTATCCTGTTATCTTGTGACCTGGATTCTGGACGTGGCTCTACAGGATTTGGTACTTGTCCTATGCATTTGCTAGGGCTTTATTCCAATCTTTCCTTAATATTCTTGTATTCTTCCCTTTGGGAATGAGAATATTAGCCCTCTGTTGATGTGCCACACAAGTATATGATTTTTTATTTGTGCAAGGGCTTTCAGATAAGGAGTCACCATGGATCTCACAGAAGACTTCAGACTGTTGAGCAGAGCTGAAACTATTCAGACTTTTGAGACTTTTGGTGACAGTCTATGCATTTTTGATTATGAGATGAGCAATGGCCCCTTTCTGGAGACCATGGATAGAATGTCAGGTTTGGAACTAAAATGACCCCCAGAGGCTCCTATGCTGAAAGCTGAGTCTCTAGCTCAGGGGGGTCTTAGAAGGTCATGATAACTTGTCTATTTAGAAGAAAGTCACCACCATGTTCCCTTAAGGGTATATTGACTCGGTCTCTCTGTCTCTGTCTCTGTCTCTGTCTGTTTCTCTCTCTCTCTCTCTCTCTCTCTCTCTCTCTCTGACTCTCTCTCTCATCTTTGCTTACTGGCTGCCTTAAACTGAGCACCTGTGCACCATCCTCATCATTATGTTTTGTTTGTTTGACACAGTAATAAAAGCAGTGGAGTTAGTTCACCCCATATTTTATCACTGAGGGAAATTGGTCCAGCACAGTGATCTTCTTTCTATCTGCGAAGACCCTATTTCAAAACAAGTTATATTCACAATGCTACTGTTAATGTTTCAATGTGTATTTTAGAAGGATATAATTTAATCCACAGTCTTCCAAATCTCTCCAAATAAGCAGAGAATTTATGACCCAAAATGCTGAGAAGCATATCATTTAAATTTCCTATCAACTAGACATTTGATGTTATGAAATGATAGTTTATTCATGTCTTTGTTACTTGATGTAGGCATGGACGGCTTTTGCTGTCAGTAATACAATCAGCTAAGTAAAAGAAAATTAACAAAGATTTGTTTATCCACCTTATACACTATCTGTAAAATTGTGAGGTAAATTCTGGCTCCAAAATTTTTGCTGTAGTATTAGGGGCTAGAAGCAAAATAAACATGCTTTGATTTGCAATAGGTCTGCTGTGGTCGTGACATGAGGATATTAGAAATAAAGTCACTAATATGACAAACAAAGAACATTTAAGACAAAATTTATTAACACTGGATTAGGGGAAACAATTTTTCAAACAATAGGTATATTTTACTACTGCTTTTAACATACTCTACATGTTTCAGCAGTTTTATATAAATATTAAAGGCATATTAAAAAGCAATTTATATGAAAATACATGGATATTAAACATCAGATGATTATAAAACTATTTGTCACTGTTTTTAAGCCTACAGGAAAAACTAATTTGTGGCCTTCTAACTCACATTTTTTATGCTTTAGCTTGATTTTACCTTTTATGTTACAAGAAAATAATTTGCTACACATATTTTTCCTAAGAATAATTATCATGCTTATGTGACAAATTATATATATATATATATATATATATATATATATATATATTTTCCCACCTGGAAACATTAATGTATGAATAATTGATATGCTAATTATGTTAGTGAAATCAAATTTTTAAAGTTGTACTTATACAAATAAGTCTATAGTGCAAGGCTGAGTGTAGCAGCATGTGGTATGTTATAAAAACATATCTCTATATTGAAAAATCCTTTTCAATCCATAGATTTTATTAGATCTCTTTAAGTGATAGAAATAAAAATACAATATTTCTTTTGCTAAATAATATTACTAATTACTAATTTCTTCCCATTCTGTGTGAGAAAGGAAAATTTTGAGTGAGTTGTTATCAAAATGGATCACTTCTGGAGTTTATTGCAATGGTATAAAAAATCAGTTTCTTTTCGTAGAATAAGATACTTCATATGTTTTCTTTCAGCATATGTTTGCACTGTATCATACTGTTGCTCTCATTTTGGGGAGCAGGGGCATCTATGGAGCATAACAATATCGTTTTTAATCTGTTTAACTCCCATTTACATCTTCCCCTTTTCGGCATTTCAACAAGCCTGCTTTTTTTGCTTCCTATAATCTCTCCTTGAGTTTGCTCTTGTGGTCGCTACACCGAACTGAATTATTCAGCACAATATGGGTACTGAAGACACATATATCCAATGCTTCTCAATGGATTTAGGAAACAGAAAGAGACTGGCTAACTTTATTACTGAAGTTTAAAGAGGAAAAATGTTAGGACATTGTCACTTTATAGTATGAGTTCTCAAGGAAGAAAGCGATGAGTGGTGGTTATTAGAAATAGTGGAGAGGATTCGTAGCCTCAAATTCTGTATGAAAATTGAGCATATGGTTTGGATATGTCAGAAAAAAAGAGAAAAAAACAGTAACAGAACTGATGTTCAGATAATTCTACTGATCTGATAGTTATTACTTTACTTGATTGTTATTTTCTCACTTTCACACATAGCAAGCTTCAAGACTGTCATGGGGCTTTAAACATTTCAAATAAATTGGAGAAAATACAGCCAGTACCATATTAGTTTGGTCATGTGCTTATCTTCATCCAACATGATCTTACTTTGAGTACAGCTATACTGTCAAAGTTTCTCAGATTATGTGTTAGGAAATTGATTAAATATCTTTTACCGATATATTTTAGACTTAATGCTTTTGATTTGTGGTGTGTGATTTTTGGCAGAATATTATTTTTTATATCTGGATGTTCTCGGTCATGCACTCACAGGTGTGGTTCTATGGAGGTGATTGGACCATTGGGTGTGATATTCATCAGTGTATTAGTTCACCGAAGAATCTATAATTAAATGTGACCTTGGGAAGAGTGACTTCAAAAGGGGGTATCTCCTTCCCTCCTTTGATCACTCCCAGCTGCCCACCGCCACGCCATGAGCTGTTTCTCCTCTGCCACGCTTCCCTTCCACAGGGCCAAAACCTCTACAAACCGAGATCCCAAATAAACCTTTCCTCCTTTAATTTACATGTGTGAAGTATTCAGTTACAGTTATGAGAACGTAACTAAGACATACGAAGCTGGTGACACAATGTGGCAAACTCTAGTTGCCTGAGTAAAACACATATGCAAGAAACTGTGAGACAAACTTTGGAGAACTTCACGGTAATTGTCTCATCTTTAAAGTTTCTATGAAAAAGGTATGTAGGGATTGTCTTTTTCATGTGAGAGAAAATTTCACTTTATCCTCTGAGGAAAACAGCATAATTGGTCTGCTTTTCTGACTCATTTACCAACCAGTTTTTCATGATGTCACTGGGGAGAAAGGACACCATAGCAGACGCTACATGAGGTACTCTGCCATTCATTACTGCCTCT
The DNA here is from genome assembly GCA_004025085.1 of Thryonomys swinderianus. Classification (NCBI taxonomy): domain Eukaryota; kingdom Metazoa; phylum Chordata; class Mammalia; order Rodentia; family Thryonomyidae; genus Thryonomys; species Thryonomys swinderianus. Next base: position 33,908 of record PVIC010008604.1, read on the forward strand.
TACAGTAATGAAAGTTGCAGTAGAAGCCTGGAAAGTTATAAAAGAACTAGCGTGTGATGATTTGGACCAGGGACTCACTTTTCTGCACAACTTTTGTATTGCTCTTACAACTTGGTAGAAACTTAACACGGTCAGCAGATAACTAAATCCAAGGAAGTCGTATTTATAACCTGGGTATTATTTGATCACTGAGTGGTAGTTAGACATGAGCAGCAATATCACATCATTACATGAAAGTATTAGTTGAATAAATAAATGTGATTTGAAATCATTTTAAACATCAGATTTTTAATACTTTGCTCTGATTGATACATTTTTATAATATAAAAGGAAGTAAAAGGAACCATTAAGAAAAACAAGCTTAATTTTCTGAACACATGTAGTACTAATTCACATGGTACTAAGATCCCAAAACAACATTATTATCCCACCAAGCACGAGATAACTGATTAAGAAAAGTAGCTGGGAATTCTTTTTTATTGAAGAGTCATTGCATAGCTTTCTGGTACATGTTGCTATTCATTGCCTGTTTTGTTGATAGATGAATAAATGTAGATAAAAATGTAGGCTCAGATACAGAGAGATAAGGTCTTAGGAGTGGTGTGAAGGAGTCTATGACATTTCTTATAGTTAATGTGGGAAATGCTTATACTTTCACTAATTCACTGTCATTCTAAACAGGGATAATTTAAATCAATAATTTAAAAGGAGATATTTAGTAACTATTCATAAACTTAATTAATTTTAAACAACAATTCTTCTTAAAATTGATCAAAAATATGTTTACTTACATTATTTATGGTGATTAGTTGGATTAATGAAGCTTAATAAATTTCACCAAGGTTTAAAACTATTTCATAGAGTACTCTACATTGATTTAACAAACTTAGTGTTTTGTCAACCAAGACGAAAAGATGTTAAGTAATCTTAGGTTAATTAGCTTTTGATGCTTAACCAATTTTTTTCTACCTTTTTGAGCCTAAAAAACATAACAGGAATTTTTAAAAATATGATTATTCTCCAGCTTGGTTTAAGAGGGCTAAAGACTCTAACCCTTGTTAATGAGGCTTTACAGAGTGTAGTGGAGCTTGAAAGTTTTAATGAAATTTAAGTTTTAATGAAACATAAGGCTCCCTTAAATTTCATATCATGAAGATTTTAGTTAATATCTAAAAAGTACCTTAATTCCTAAGGCAATTATGATTACACTGAAATAAGATAAAGGTGACTTCTAAAAGATATAAATTCTTTTTATAGGATAGAAGGAAAAAAATGAAGGAGCTTAAATTCTGAGTACTCTAAAAAAAAGTAAGTGGTATAATAGCCTCTTAGAATTTCAACAGGGCTTTCCTTCTATTATGATCCAATTTTATAACTGAGGAAGGATTCCCCTCTATTTTGTTTCTAAAATACCATCATTTAACTATTAACTGAATTTCTCTTAGCTTTCATTTATATTAAAATAACTTTATTTCACCATCCTTCTTAAAAGATGTTTTGCTGGATTTGTAGTTGCTTTTTCATAACATGGAGGGTGACTTTTGTAGCTGTTTAAAATATGTCATCATGAGAGCCGGGAACTTGACTCAAGTGGAACCACACCTACCTTAAAAGCACAAGAGCCCAAGTTCGATCGCTAGTACCACCAAAAACAAAAACATGTCATCATGGCTTGTTCTTAAAAAGAAGTTAGCCACCATATTTAATATTGTTTCCTGGTAAATTTTTTCTGTGGATGTCTAGAATTTGTTAAAGGTTTCTGTCTGATTTGATTGTCTCGCCCTTTAGGGATTCTGATTGTACAACAGTCAGCAGTAATTTTGATTATCTGTTTTGTGTTGTTCACAAACAGCTGAATGATGCAAGTTTCTGCAAAACTGATGATGGTGGTGGGCACTAAAGACAACCATGTTTCTAAGTACACTATTCTTTCATTCAGTGTCTTCAGGACCACAAGCATTTCTGTTTGCTTCACCTTAATCACAAGCTTAGTAGGCCTCTCCTAAGAAGTCACTTTCTTAGGTTTTTGCAGGAATTCTCTTCAATTTACTAGGACCATACCTAGAAATTGCCTCCCAAATTTGTGTGGAGCTTGCTGTTCATATACAATCCATTCTACTCTCTTCTAGTCAGTACATCAAGACGCTCTTGCCTCCACTGATTTCAGTAATCCATGGAGGAATGAAAACAGTCCTTGCCTTTGTACGCATCCTAACTCGATTTGAAATCCCTTGTCATCTACCTGGTGTTGCTAAAATCAAATTGATGAATATAAAGTACTGTGTTGTGTGTATATGCATGCATGCACAGTGTGTGTGTGTGTGTGTGTGTGTGTGTGTATGCAGTGAAAGGGATTGAGCCCAAAGACTTGTGCATAAAGGAAAGTCTGATAATACTGAGTTACACTTCAAATTCCTTTTTAAGTCATATCATCATGGTTGATATTAACCTTGTAGCTGCTGATCTTTATTTATTTATTTTTTTTTTAAGACAGGGTCTCCCTTTGTAGTTCAGGCTGGCCCTGAGCTCACTATGTAGCCCAGGCAAGCCGCTGCAAACTCAGTAATCCTCCTGTCTCTGCTTCCCGAGTGCTGGGATTACAGGCATGAGCCACCACGCCCAGCACTGTGGTATGTGGTATTGATGGCTGGTGGGCATGAGTCACCACGCCCAGCATTCTATGTGGTTACCAGGATCAAACTCGGGACCTTGCGCTTGTGAGGCAGGCACTGGAGCCACTGAGCTAAATCTCTGGCTCTTGTAGCTGCTGATCTTACTAAGTAAGGTCAGTCTAGCAGAGACCCAGCTTACTGTTTTGTCTTTTAGGCTCATGGTTTTGGTGATGTATTAATCAAGTCAATTTTTGAAATGGAAGTCAATGTTTAAATTTTAAAAACGTAAAAGATACATTGTCACTAACTCTCTCCAAATACTCGTCTTTACTTCAACCATACTTACGCCATCATTCTTGACATTTTTTGAAGCAGTCCTGGGTCTTCTTTCATGTTATGATGTGTGATCAAAAGTATGGTGGTTGGGCTGGAGATTTAGCTCAGTGGTTCCGGCGCCTGCCTCGCAAGCACAAGGTCCTGAGTTCAATCCCTGATAACTACATACAATGCTGGCCATAGTGAGTCACACCCACCAGCAATCAATACCACATACCACAGTGCCGGGTGTAGTGGCTCACGCCTGTAATCCCAGCACTCGGGAGGCAGAGACAGGAGGATTGTTGAGCTGGAGGCTTGCCTGGGCTCCATAGTGAGCTCAGGGCCAGCCTGAACTACAAAGCGAGACCCTGTCTCAAAAAGCAAAAAAAAAAAAAAAAAAAAAAGTTTAGGGCATCAAGGGAGCTGCAACAATTTAACCAAAGACAGTGAGGAAATAGGACTTCTAGAGCTGTCATCAGGTGGCAGTATGAGATAAATGTGTTGGAAGCATGGGAAGAAGTTTCCATACCAATTTGTCTCTTAGTATAATAAAATTTTAATTTAAGGATTCACCCTATTTTTTATGCATGCCTTGTATACTTTTCAAAAATATTAATAAATTCAGGTCAATTTTCCTTCTAAAGTACTTAAAATAATTTTAATGATTAGCTTACTAATCTAAATAGTTAACTACACTACTGAGAAACTCAAGATATATATTCTATGTTTTTACCTTTTTTAATAATATCAACATTGACCAATCATAAATCTTGTAGGAGACTGTCCAATGTCTATTATATCAGAAAGACAAATAATGAAGATGGTACAATTCACTTTGTAGTTTCTATTTTTAAGTGTTGTTCAATGTAATTATCTATGTACAAATTTTCTTCTACTAAGACTAAAAGAAAAAATGTACATGTTTAGTTTTATCTCTGTCCTTGTTTCTGTTTTACTTTGTCCCTCTTCTTATTTTATAATCTACATTACTTTTTCCAAGTAGCAATTCTTTGTTCTTCATTTTCTTTATACAGCCTTAAAATCATTTACTATTTCCTGAAATTTTCTTTACTGTATGTCTACAGATTTTCATTTTCATACTTGCAAGATATTTTTATTTTATATTTATTATTACTACATGGTGTTTCACAAAAGTTGTAAACTCACAATCAAAATTTGAACACATCAAATCCTTCATTTAACTGTAGATAGTAGGGAATTTTTCTAATATGAAGCATCTAAATTTTATTTGTAAATGCAGTATACTTTTGAATCATGCTATTTGGAAAAGACCATGTGACCTTATGTCTTTTTATAAAGTAAATTTAAATACTTTTAAAGTTACTGATCCTTCATTAATATGCTTTTTGTCTTTTCTATAGGCAAGTAATTCTAGAAATCTAAGCCAGTGTTCTGAAAATCATTTCCTATATTTTGACTGTATTTCAAATATATAATGCTTATTTACTCTAGAATTTTTCCTCTCCTGTTTTTTATATCCTTTTAGGAATGCTCTGAGCTAGGAGAGCTGACAGATGAATGAGCTACTCATAAAACAGTTTTCCATTTTTTAGGATAAAACTAGAGCCTGAGGCAAGTAGAAAGATCAGAATAGGAATATAATTTATAGGCCAGTATTCATGAAGTAAGGATAGAAAAGCAATCTTTCTATAGGGAGGAAGTGAATCAACACTCAACATGCTTCAGAATGTGGGGTTCTTCACTGCCCCCTTACTTTTGGGCCACCCATTGCTCAGTTTTCTTAAAGTTTTGTGGACTTGAATTATGAGACTAATGTGAAAGCTGTGACTCAGGCTCCTCTTGAACAAAATGGGGTGAACTACAAGTGGTATCTTAATATAGCAATCCACAGGAATACTTGACAAGTGACTTGTAGTAACATTGTAATATTCACTTGCTTAACTTGATAATGATCAAATCAGCATTGGGTTAATCAGAAAGAGGTCAACATCATTTCACAAAGGCTCTACTTTAGTTTAATATAAGAAACAATTGCTTTGCCTTAACATCTTTTCTTTGAGTTTTTTTATTAATACATTCTTTTAGTTTTTATGTGTATAAAAATGTGTTTCTTGATTTTCAGGAGACATTTTTACAGGACATATTAAGCTAGTTTGATAGGTTTATCTTTTTAATGCTTTAAAGATGTTTCTGTCAGCTGGCTTACATTATTTGTGTGATAAAGATGTTATCATTCTTACTATTGTTCACCTGTACCTAAGAAGCAATTTTATTATAGTTTATTGTGGTATAATTTTCTTAAGCTTTCTTATTCTCAGATTTCATTTGGTTTCATGAATTTGATGGTTTATAATTCTCTTAGGAATTTGAAAATATTATGACTATTATTTCTTTTGTTACTTTTGTTTACTCTTTTGAAATACAACTGCACGAACACTGCCATGTAAATGTCTCTCACAGTTCTTAGCTGCTCTACAAATTTCTTCAAAGTCATGTTTAATTGTTTTTGTCATGGGTGGTTTCTGCTACCATTTCTTCAGACATAAATTTTTTTTCTATTGTGCGTAATCTTCTTTTTGGTGGTTTTTACTTAACATATTTCAATATTTTAGGACTAGGATAGAGATCTACAGTAGAACCCTTACCTACTATGTGCAAGTCCCTTTTAATTTCTTGCACTA
>PVIC010008605.1:0-47776 GCA_004025085.1 Thryonomys swinderianus
AAGGGAGTGTTATATAACAAAATCACGAAGCGGAAACAATGTAGGTGGAAACCGCTAGCAGCCAATAAGGTTACAGGCGCATGGGCCTGGGTGACATGGATCCAGTGGGGAAGCCCTGGAAAGAACAAGGACGTAAGGCAGAGAGGGGACAGGAGGTCCTGGCCACCCACCCGAGTGACTGGTGTCTATCTAGGCTTTATCGAACCACGTGATACCGATTATAGTGTAGTCCCAATTTATTGCTCGTGCCTCGGGGAGATGTGTAGGCCTGGTCCTTCCCTCTCCGGGGCTGGCCTGGCAGAGGCGCCTCCATGCTGCTCTCCCGCTCAGCGCCGGCTCCCTGGAGGGCCTGGCCCTGTCTGACTGCCTACCTACGATATTTCTGTCCAATTTAGCTGCCCGTGAGATTGTCGCTCAACCCCAACACCTCCAAGACATATCTATACAAAATTGTCTTCTTCAGAGCTTGGTGTGGGGGTGCGTGCCTGTAATCCCGGCTCTCCGGGAGCCCCAGGGAGGCCGAACTGGAGTTCCTGCCCAGTGTGGGCAGCGTAGTGATTTAGTGAGATCCAGTCTCAAATATACTAAAAAGAAAAAAAAAACAAAACTAAAAAGGCCAGGCGTGGTAGCTCACGCCTGTCATCCCAGCGCTCGGGAGGCAGAGGCAGGACGATTGCTGAGTTTGAGGCTTGCCTGGGCTCCATGGCGAGCTCAGGGCCAGCCTGAAGGACAAAGTGAGACCCTGTCCCAAAACAAAAACAAGAACAAACAAAAAAAACAAAAAAACTAAAAGGCACGCCTGTCATCCCAGCACTCGGGAGGCAGAGGCAGGAGGATTGCTGAGTTCGCGGCGGCTTGCCTGGGCACCATAGTGAGCTCAGGGCCAGCCTGAACTACAAAGCGAGACCCTGTCTCAAAAGCAAAAAAAAAAAAACAAAAAAAAACAAAAAAAACTAAAAGGGCTGGAGATGTAGCTTGGAGCAGAGGCCCTGGGTTCCATGTCCGGTACGGGGTGGGATGGGGAAGGGGTCTGAGGCTGCTAGTGTTCATAAGAAATGTTTCCTGGACTGGAAATGTGATCCCTATGTACTTTTATGTTTCCTTTCTCCCTCTGGTGCGGGAAGCCAGAGCCCTGAGCATGCTGGGGGAGGGCCCTGCCTCAAGCTACACCCCTTGCGGTCCTTCCTGCCTCAGCTTCCCGAAAAGAGGTTTAAAATAATCCCAGCTACAGGCGAGGCTGAGACAGGAAGGACTCAAATTGATGCCAAGATCCAGCAATTTAGGAAGACCCTGCCTCAAAATTTAAAAAACAAAAAAGGGAGGAGGGTGCAGAATGAGAGAATATATTCAAATCAGTAACTGTTGCTGCGACAGGAATAGATCGGTGGGCAGCCTTGTGTTGCAAATGTAATGATAAAATTCCTGTACAGGGCAAAATAATGATAGTAACGTACATGTCCAACACAAGGGGATTGGTTAATTGGGTGTACTCTGTCACCTAATGACCTCCCTACTTCTTAGGAACTCAATCAGGCTTATCTCTCTTTAAAAGATATTTAAGAGCCCCCCCCCCAACTCACAATATGTCCTTATTTGCAAACAGGACCCTTACAGAGGTAGTCAAATAAAAGTAGCTGATAAGGGTTGACCCTTACCCAGTATCCTACAGAAAAGGGGAGATTTGCCAGGGAGGCCGAGGCAGGAGGATCGCACATTTGAGCCCAGCCCTGGCCACTTAGGGAGACCCTCACTGAAAGAAAAAATAAAATAAAGGGTTGAGGGTACAGATCAGTGGAAGAATGCTTGCCTACCGTGAGAGGCCTGGGCTTCCATCCTCAGCCCTGCAAAAGTTAATCAAAGGGCAGGGGACTGGGGATTTAGCTCAAGTGGTACTGTGCCTATCTTGGACGCACAAGGGCCTAGGTTCAATATTTGGTACCGCACACAAAAACAAAACAAAAAGTTAGTCAAAGGGTATTTAGCTCAGTGGCATCACACCTATCTCTCACTCAATCCCTGGTTTGGGTAGGGGCGCAGTCCATCAATCAATCAAAGATGTGATGAAATGTGGGGGTGCGAGCTGAGGGAAGTGGGTACTACCAGGTTCGGTTTTCTGCTAGAGTTGCTTTCAGGAACCTGCCCGGCCCTCCCAGTTTGCGCTATCTCTTGAGACTTCTGACTTCCGGAATCTGTGATGGTTCCTTCTAGCCGCAAAGGAAATTTAACATAGTTGATCTTGGAGATTTGTTGCTAAGTGACAGTATTCCGCCCAGATACAGTGGAATCTGTCACTAGAGGCAAACTGAGCGACCCGGAGGATATTTTTACATCAGTTTAAATTGTTAAGTATTCCCCAGAAACATATGTTTAAAATGTCAAAAAGATGGGTTCGTTTCTGTTAAAGGCAGAAAAATAAAATTATCATAAATTCCTTTTAAAAATTATCACAATCGCTTCTCGGCCTTTTGGCTAAGATCAAGTGTAAAAATTATCACAAGTTCTTGATGTTGTGAGTTTTAATATACGCCTACTTTTGGCCCAGAGGGTTAGCTCAGTGGTTCTGGCGCCTGCCTCACAAGCACAAGGTCCTGAGTTCGATCCCCGGAAACCACATGCAACGCTGGGCATGGAGACTCACGCCCACCAGTCAATCACCACATACCACACATACCACAGTGCCGGGCATGGTGGCTCACGCCTGTAATCCCAGCACTCAGGAGGAAGAGACTGGCGGATTGCTGAGTTCGAGGCTTGCCTGGGCTACATAGTGAGCGCAGAGCCAGCCTGAACTACAAAGCGTGATATATGCCTACTTTTGATGTTTCCATAATTTTTTTTTTTTTTGCTTTTGAGACAGGGTCTCGCTTTGTAGTTCAGGCTAGCCCTGAGCTCACTATGGTGCTCAGGCAAGCCGCCGCGAACTCAGCAATCCTCCTGTCTCTGCCTCCCAGTGCTGGGATGACAGGCGTGAGCCACCACGTCCGGCACTGTGGTATGAGGTGTTGATTATTGGTGGGCATGTCTCCATGCCCAGCATTATATGTGGTTACCGGGGGTCGAACTCAGGACGTTGCGCGGCAGGTGCCGGAACCACTGAACTAACCCTCCGGCCCGATGTTTCCATACTTTTAAAACAATATTGGAGGGAGAAGCCATTAAAATACATAAAAACCAGGTAAAGAAAAGCAAACACATTTTTTTTTTTGAGATCGGGTCTCTCTCGCTTTGTCGTTCAGGCTGACCCTGAGCTCAGCAATCCTCCTGCCTCTGCCTCCTGAGTGCTGGGATTACAGACGTGAGCCGCCACGTCCGGCATTGTGGTGTGTGATACTGATCACTGGTGGGGATGAGTCACCACACCGGACACTGTGGTATGCGGTTATCAGGGGCTCAAACTCAGGATCTTGGCGCTTGCAAGGCAGATGCCAGAACCGCTGAGCTAAATCCCTGGCCCTCTATTGTCTCTCTTTAAGAAAAATGAATAAAAAATAAAATTAATCTAGCATGGTAACAAGTTAACTCTGGGTGGTGATCTAAAAGCCGTTTTAATTATTTTCTATGTTTGGCTTTTCTTTTCTCCTTTAAATTACTACACCTGTAGTCCAACCATACAGACACAAGTTCTTTTCAGAAAGTTTCTTAAGAAAATAATTTGTGCTGTAGAAAACTGAATTGCCAGAAACTTAGATGATATTCAAGTATAAACTGATTGCGATGAAGCGGCAAAAGATGGATTCTTTTTTTTTTTTTTTTTTTGCTTTTTGAGACAGGGTCTCGCTTTGTAGTTCAGGCTGGCCCTGAGCTCACTAAAAGATGGATTCTTGATCTTGGGTTGTGTTAGTGGAGCTGGGTGAATTTTTGTTTTGTTTCCTTCCTTCCCTTCGGTTTATCTGGGATTCTGGAGAGTGATGAGTATCCAGGGTTACCCGGAAATTAACTGGTCTGTCTGCAATGTTCCAATCAGGAAATACAGTGTGACAATCTACAACATTAAAGCTACATAACAAAAGTGAGAAGAAATATGCTCTCCGTGAGTTTCCGTAGTGTAGCGGTTATCACGTTCGCCTCACACGCGAAAGGTCCCCGGTTCGATCCCGGGCGGAAACACACCTTAGTTTTTATTTTTTTTTCTATTTCGTTAAACTATTCTATTTACAATTATTTCAAAGTGCCTATGATAGTGATGCTGACTTTAATTTTTTTCTTTTTTTCTTAGGAAATTTTATTTTTAAAGTGATTGTAAAATGCTGAAATAGAATTGCTGACTCAATGACTTAGAAAATTTTAGCTGAAGTGTGGAAAAAGAAAAACAAACTGCGTTGGCCGGGAATCGAACCCGGGTCAACTGCTTGGAAGGCAGCTATGCTAACCACTATACCACCAACGCTTCTATACCTTGGTGGTCTTCCAGGTTCCTTTAATAGAAAATTGATTCGTTCCTCTGGGCCATACCAAATTGCATAGAGGTGTCCTTCCTCAAGAATTCCCCTTCCTCAAGAAGACGCCTTTCGTGGCACATCCACCATACCCGCCCCACTGACGCGTCGCCTCCTCCGTGGTGCAGCGTCTTGGTACCGCCCTAATGTGGTCCAATCACAGTGCGCCGCCTGGGCAGCTCAACTTCCGGGTCAAAGGGGCTGGAGCCGGCGGGTCCCCTGTGTCCGCCACCGGAGCTGTCCCCCGCGCCTGCCACTTCCGGGCCTCATTCGTGGGCATGGATCCTCGAGCTTGAGGTGTCGCCGGTTCCCGGGACGCCCTCCCCAGCCTGGCCGCCGCCCTGCACCCTGGTGAGCAGCACTCGCGCCCTCTGCGCCGCCTCGCTCCGTGAACCCGCCATTGACCGGCCCGCCTCGGCCGCGACCCCGGGACCCGCCTTCGTCCTCCGCCATGGCCGGCCCGCGAGTCCCTCGCTCTCTGCCTCGGTTTCTCCCCACCTCTTGTTCCTCCTACTCCACCTCAATCCCTGCGCTGACGCCTTCAGTTCCAGGCCCAGCCTCGTATCCATCCCACCCCAGCACTGTCCCCTTTTTGGGGGGCCGCACCCCAAGATCGCAGCCCCCACTCGAGACCTTGGCAGCCTTTCCGCTGCTTTGCAGGCCCTGGAGGTCTGATCTCCCCGCTTTGAAAATTCTGTCGGAGGCTGATGCCGCCTCTGCCCAGAGCCGTCTCCCTCTCCACCTGCCATAGGGTCCCGGGCTCTCCCAGCCGCCCACCTTCTCCCACACCGCCTTCCATCATCCCTGCTGCTTCCCCATCAGTGCAGCGGGCGGCCTTTGCCCCTCTTTTCTCCCTGGGGCCCCGGGGGAAATCACTCACCTCCGTGGCAAGAATGACCCTGCTTTCTAGGAGCTGGGGCTTCTTCCCAGTGGTGTGGATGGGAGTCACCAATCCCAGGAGCCCCTTTCTCTGCCCAGGGGAATTGGGCACTGTGGGATGACATCTCTGCCAGGTGCAAACCTGGGTATGCGGACAGTGCTGCAGGTATTTAATGCACAGCCAGGTAGAGAGATTACTAGGTCCTACACGCCTTAATGACACATTTATTCTATCAAGGTCTTTGTCCTCTGCCTGCGGCTGGAATGGAGGCTCCTCGGACCCCATAGAAGGTCAGTTGTGCTGAGGTTGGGCGCCCAGGCAGCCTGGGGTGTGAGGTGGTGGGGTTCCTCTGAACTAGAGGTGAACAAGAACCGGCTTTCTGGTGCCCTAGGCTAGGACTGTATTTGCTGAAGGCTTTTTGCCCCCTGTCCTTTGTCCTCTTCAGCCGCCCCTTCTGTGGACCTTAGGGGGGAACTGGGAAGAGAGCTGACAAGCGGGGCTCCCCCTGCCATCTAACAGTGGTCAGCTGCGGTGGGGGTTCTGGCTCTGAAAGAAACTTGAGTTCAAGAGTCCTTTAGGTGTGATTTCAAATGACTTGTTTAGGTGACAGAATTAACTGTCACTCATTTCATGCTGTGTCAGGCGCCGAGTTGTAAAAGATGTTCATGTGCCGCCTCATCAGATCCTCACTGTAGCCCTGTTTGATAGCTGGAGAAACAGACACACAAAGGAGCTGGATGTTTTCCCCAAGGTCACACAGCCTAGAAGTGACAGAACTGGGATTGATTTGAAGCCCTCTCTCTACCGTGGGGCCCACACTTTGACTCCTGCGCTGACAGTGCAGTCAGTGCCTCCTCTCAGTGACATTTTATTCTTCCGCTTCCGCTGTGACCTCTGTCCTGTGCCCAGGTGCTACTTGCTCTTTAAACATCTGGCCAACTGCCCAGCACTGGGCCTGGCTTTTCTGAAAAGGTGGTGGGGGGTGTGTGGCTGAGCTAGGGGTCCCTTTACCCTAACCAGCATTCAAGAGAGAATGGTGACTTACGTCTTCGACCTAGAGTGTTTATGGAATGTGTGCGCTCGGGATGGCGGGAACGGGACAGACAGGGCCCTCCCGCTGTGTGGCTGATGTCCTGGCGAAAGTCACTGGCACATCTGGGTCCTGATGGTTCTCTGGGGTGGGGTGTCCTGGGAACTGCAAGGTGCTGAACAGTATCACTAGCCTAACTGCTTCATTCCTGGGGTTCCCCCAGTTGTGATGACCACAGCTATCCCCAGACGTCATCTGGTATGCTCTGGGGGCCAACTCATTCCCACTTGGGACCTCCCTCTCTCCAGAGGAAGAGGTGCATAGAATCGTCCTCCAGGCCAGCATTCTTGTCCAGGTGTCGTGATGGGGTGACCAGGTGGCAACTGTGGATCGAGGGCTCGGGAAAGACCTCTGAAGGGTGCTTTGGGGCCGGAGGATGAAAAGGAGGGAGTCTCACAGCCAGCTGGGAAGGGCGTCCGGCGGAGGGAGCGGCCAGTGCAAAAGCCGGGAGGTGGGTGTTTGGGGAGAGCGAGAAGGTCAGCGCGGCCGAGGTTGTGGTCATGAAGGCCGGCGTGGCGTGTCCTCGGGGAGAGGTTTGGGTTAGGTTGCTGCTTCCAGCATGTGCCCCCAGCTAGCACCCTAGAGTCGTTTGAAAGTCCAGGGGATTTTTTTTTTTAATTTATAAAGGAAAGCACTTTATTTGGGTTTATAGTCCTATCCCTAAGGCAGGGGCCATACAGGGTAGTGGCCGCCCTGCTGGCAGACCCTGGGGTAGTGCAGGGCATCACACAGCTAGAGATGCATTCTCTTCCCGGGGGCTCCTCTGAAAACCATTCAGCTAAGAGGTTGTGGGTTTCTGGCCAAGGCCCAGCCCCCGCTCACCTTTCAGGGCAGCCTCAGGGTGCTCTCAGCGCTCAGTGTCCCTGAGCTGCACCTGGTGGGCAGGGGTGGGGGGGAGGTGCGCGCTCTCCCTGCCCACAGCCCGCAGTTGCAGTGCGGTTTCTCTGCTGTGCAGGCCCCCGCCCTCCCAAGGCCCGCAGAGCGGTTAATGCGGAAGCTCAAGAAGTTGCGGCTGGACAAGGAGAACACGGGCAGTTGGAGAAGGTAAGGCCTAGCCGGGTGGTGGCATGGGGCCCCACGTGGGCACCAGCGCCCTAGGTGCGGGGCCCCTGGACCCCAGGAGGAGAGCCCCTGCCAGCCACAGAGGTCCTCAGACACCAGCCAGTTTGTGTGCGGGAGGCTCGTCCCGGCCTCAGACGGTGTGAGGGGAGCCACGCAGCCCACACCACTTCTCTGCATCTGTTTTCCAGTCCCGACAGATGGGATCCCAGACCAGGCCACAGAGCGCGTTTAGCATCTTGGTCCGTCATAGCTTGGGCGGGGATCAATTCCATACTCCAGGCCCTGACCTGGGTGGCAAGACCATGGGGATCCCCCAACCTTCCTCCGTGGGCACCCATCCTGGAACCAGCACCCGTGTTTCCTTCACCAGCCTGTGCAGTTTCAGGAGGCAGAAGGGGCCGGGGAGAATGGGAGCAGGCAGCGTGGGGGCCCCGGAGCATCTGTTGGCGATCAGCTCCCAGCTCGTGTTGCCATGCGCCTGGGCACAGAGCAGGAGCAGGCTGCAGACCCACTCTGTAAAGCTTGGCCGTGAAAACAGGCCCAGGTGGTCCTGGGGCAGCTTGAGGTGACAGAGTGGATGGAGTACTGACTGTTCCCTATTTGCAGCACAGTGGGGCCCATCCCCACCCCAACCACCCCTCAGCCAGCCCTGCACAGTTAGTGCCGAGAATCCGCCTTTGCCTGTGTCCCAGGACCCCTCGGATTTCTGGCAGACACCTGGGGGGGGCAGTCCCCAGCCTTGATGTACCAGCACAGATGGAGTCCCCAGAGCTACAGGCTGGCCTTGACAGTGACTTCCTGTCCCAGGTAGTTACAAGCTTTTACAGGAAACATCATGGGCCAAGAGGGTGTGGCCACTGGCCAGAGAAAGTGTAGGTGGCCTGGGTTAAGTGCTTGGAATCAGTCCCCTTTCCTCTCCGCTGTGCACGCTCTTGACTCAGGAGTGGTGGTGCTGAGGCCCCTCCCAGCCTCTCTGCAGCCCCTGCTTTGCCTCTGAGTGGGAAGAAAGATGTGAGCATTGGGCCCGGCTCCTGTGCCAGGCCTCAGGCTTCCTGTGAGCACAAGCAGGAGGGGGCTGGCCACATCTAGAAGACCTCTGGTGTTTCCTGGATGTCACATTTCATTTTTTGGCTCCTGGACCCCATTTTTGCTTGTTGGGGTGTCTGCAGGGACAAGAGGCAAGATCACACACTCTGGCTCTTTGCTGTGAAAGTAAGCATGGGATTTCCAGCGCTCGGGGCCCTGGAGGCCCCGTGGAGAGTTCAGAAGTTTTTTTTTCCTTTTCTGCCATGAGCAAGCCTTGAATTGGGGTAGCACAGTTTGGGGGTACTGAGCTGGCTCGGTTTTCTGGGTGTGTTCCCAGAAGCACTTGGACCAAGTGGGTTCTTTGTGTGTTTGATTTAGTTTTAGTTTTGTTTTATTTTGCATTTGGTCTGTTTGTTTTTGAGTTAGGGGCTTGCTATTTAGCTCAGCTGGCCTTGAACTCACCGTGATCCTCCTGCCTCAGCCTTTTGAGTGGCAGGATTACAGGCACGCACCGCCACACTCTGCTTTACACGTGGTCTCTTGAGTGCTCCTCGGGGCCTGGGCCTGGGCCTGGGCTCTGCCTCCCTCTGCCTATGGTCCCCACTGTCCTGGAGCGTGAACTATAGCGTGGCAGCCAGCCAAGGTCAGGACGTCCTGTGCGTGACTGGTGGCAGGCCTCCCAGCCTCTCTGGGTTTGACTCATCTCATCTGAGGGCTCTGTGGGCACTGATGGTCTCTGGCCCATGTCTTCACAATGTCTTAGGAGCAGCTGAACTAACCGTGTTCCTTCCAGCTGGAGGGTAGGCCACGTGGGCTTCCAATACCCCCGAGCCTCCCTCCTCAGGTCTGCATGAAGGGACCTCTGAGGTCAGCCTGCAACTAGATGCTCAGAAACCATCTGCCCAGGGGTCCCCTTCTCCATGGGTTTGTGGGTCCTACTGCACAGGAGGCCTCTGGGCCCAGCCGGCAGGGTCACGTTTACTCTGCTGAGACTTCTCAGCCAGGCTTGTCTGGCTCTATGGGAGCCAGGCCGCTGCCACTGAGCACCTCTGTCTTACCGCCTGTGACTGGGAGCTAGGCTCTCTGCCCCCAGTCTCAGTTTCCCGTCTGTAGAGCAAGACTTCTTGGTCCAGGTGGACTGATGTTTCCAGGCCCTGACTTCAGGATGGCCCTGCTTCCAACCCTGTCCCAGCAGCCAGGGGGCCTTGTGCCCACCCTGGTCGCTTTGTGGGGTTTCTTATCAGCAAGGAGCAAAGTATTTGGGAACCAACAGCCCCAGAGTTGTGGGGCCCTCCCCTCTCTGCCTTGTACTCCCCTCAAAAGCTTGGGTTGGGCCAGGAGCACCCTGGGTACCTGCAGAGGGCCACCTGCCGGCCTCGGTTCCCTCTTCACCAGGCCTCTCTGGCTCTTGCAGAGCTGAGTTGCTGTGGCCTGGTATTTAGATTTCCTTAAAGTCAATATTTGTTCAGCCTGTCTAGTCCAGCCGTGCACTTGGCCAGCTGGGGGCCGAGGGGGCAGGGTGGTGGGAGGGGCAGTGGCTCAGCCTGAGGAGGCTGTCCGAGGTCACAGCCCAGGGGCCACCAGTGACAAGGGCAGTTTTTCATCTGTCCATGCCCCCGGGCTGTGTTCTGTGACAGCAGTATGCTCAGCAAGGGACATTCATTCCTCAGCTTCTCCCCAGAGCAGAGCCCATGGGTGCAGGGTCTTGTGTCCTGGTCTAGGGACAGAACTGCGCAAGGGACAGATGTCGGGGAGGGCCTTCAACGGGGAGCTGTGCTGAAGGATGTTTAACGCAGGACCAGGAAGGAAGATTTCTAAGCTCTGCTAGAAAGGAGATCTGTGTAAAAACAATTCAAGCAAAGAGAGGAAGAAAGTGTTCCAGCCATGCAAAGGCCCTGGGGTGGTGGAAGGCTAATTCCCCACGCCCGGCCGCAGTGATGAAAAGGGTTGGAATCCTGGAAGACAGCCTTGAAAGCTGTGATTGCTTGTGTTTTGTTTTGCCTTGTCTTTTGGAGGAGCTGGGCATGGAACCCAGGGCCCCGTGGTTGCTAGGTGAGCGCTCACCGCACGCCCGGCACAGAGCTCTGGCTTTTGTCCTGGGGCTGTGGGACACAGGAAGTGTGTCAGAGAAGACAGTCTCGGTGGAGGTGGTGGGTCCAGGCGGGAGCACATCTCCGTCAGAGGCCTTGTGGTGTGGGGCAGCGGATACCTCGGGTCTCAGGGGCCCTGGGCAGCTGGGGAGCAGCTGGGCGTGATGTGCTCACCCCTTCTTACCCTCTCCTGCTTGCTCCCTCCATAGCTTGTCGCTGCATCCTGAGGGGGAGAGGATGTCTGTGGAGAGGATGTCTGTCGTTGGGCCCCCGCCGCTGGAGGAGCGGGCCACCGCCTGCGACATGGACGACCCAGCTTCCCGCTTCCAGGTGCCGAAGCACTCATGGGACGGGCTGCGGAGCATCATCCACGGCAGCCGCAAGTACTCAGGCCTCATCGTCAACAAGGCCCCGCATGACTTCCAGTTCGTGCAGAAGACGGACGAGGCCGGCCCCCACTCCCACCGCCTCTACTACCTGGGTAAGTCTGCCCGGGAGCCCAGCTGCCCCTGCACGGCTCCCGCCCCCTGAGAACTGGGCCGCTGGGGAGGGCCAGCTGCCTCCTCCAGGGCAGGTAGTTCTGAGTCCTCTACATTGTTTCTGGAGCAGTCACTGGGCCTCTCCCAGCCAGGGGCACAAGCTCCCAGCAGAGGTGAGTGAACACCGTGGGACTCACTGCGGAATGAGGCGTTAAGAAGGTGCCCTGGGGCCGGAGATTTAACTCAGTGGTTCCAGCACCTGCCTAGCAAATGCAAGGTCCCTGGTTCTATCTGGTAACCACATACCACAACACTGGGCGTGGCAGCTCCCGCCTCTAATCCCAGCACTCGGGAGGCAGAGGCAGGAGGACTGCTGAGTTCGAGGCTTTCCTGGGCTACGTAGTGAGCTCAGGGCCAGCCTGAACTACAAAGGGACACCTTGTCTCCGAAAGAAAGAAAAAGAAGATGCCCCTTGAGGCAAGGCCCTGGGTGGTATGACCACATGGCACATGTTCCCTACCCCTGTCCCACACCCGATGCCAGTCATGCCTTCTCTTCTTGTGTGTGGCATGTTGCCCTCTACAGCTGGTGATGATCCTCTGTCCCCGCTGGGCTACCAGCTCCTCAGAGCAGGACCAGGCCTCATGGGCTCCTGCTGCCTCTGCAGCCAGGCCACAGCCTGTGCCTCAGCAGGTGGACAGGAAAAAACTGGAGCATGTAGTGCTGCCCTGCTTTCCCTAAAGAAGTGGGAGGAGGCTTGTAGGCCACCGCTGGGTCTGGTCCTCTTAAAGCAGGTGCCGTGTGGCTCTTGACCAGAGGCCAAGCTTCTCAGTCTCAGTGCTGGTCCACTGGACTGGGTCATTCTCTAGAGTGGGCATCCTGGGCACTGCCTGTGCTGAGCAGTATCCCTGGCTTCCCTCGGCTCTATGCCAGGAGCTCTCTGAGGTGTGAGGACCACACATGTCCCTGGACATCACCCTGTGTTCCCTGGGGGTAAAGGCACCCCCATTGCGAAGGACTGTGCTGGGGACAAGGAAGCACTGTAGTTACTCTCCATGCCAGTTCTCCGCCTTTCAGATGGCCAGCCACGTGGCCTGAGCCTGGAGACCACGCCTGTAGGTACCTTGGGTCGAGGTCTGAATGAAGGAGTGAAGGCATGGATTAATGCCTGCGGCTGTCGGCATTCCAGTGACACAGTCCAGGATGGGCGCCAGGTCCTTGTGCAGGGACAGGTCTGCATGGACAGTGGCCGGTCACGTGTGGTGAGCGCAGAGTTAAGTGGGAGTGGTAGAGGAAGGGCTGGCCGTTGTGAGCATAGCGCCTAGGCGCCCAGGCATCAGGGGAGGGTCTTTGGAGCTGGAACAGCAGCACGGCCACACACACTACCTTCCCTGTGTGGAGGACGGGGTGGCCAGGCTGGCCTGGGAGAGATCACGACCAGAAAAGTCTCAGGTTTCACGCATCGAAGACAGCAAGACCTTTAGGACAGGAAGTGGCCCAGGGCAGGATGCCAGCATGCCGTGACCTGCCCTGGTCTTCCCTGCACTTCCGTGGCCCCTGGCCCCTTTGTGTCCTGTGCAAGCCTTCGCCTCTTCTTCCTTGCGTTCCCACTCTGTGCCTGCCGTAACAAGTGACCACCCTGTTAGTGGCCTCATGCGGCCAAAGCTGATCCTCTAAGTTCTCAAGGCCAGGAGTTGCATCAGGCTAAAGCCAGAGTGGCCTGGGGCCCAGATCCCTTCGAGGAGCGAGGGCACAATCTGCCCCTGCCGCTTCCTGTTGTGGGTGCCGCCGGCGTCGCTCAGCTGCAGCCATCAGTGCCCTGGTGCTCACCCAGTTGCTGCCTCTTCTCTCCACCTGAAATGCCCGCTGCTTCTCTCAGCTAAGAGTGCCCGACGACACTGAGCCTAAATAACTCAGAAAACCCTGTCCTAGGTGACATTCCCTTCCCGCCTGGCACGTGGCCATCTCTCTTTGAAGCCACTGCTCTTCTGGCCTTGCAGTGCGGCCAGCGCTGTCCCGAACTCACCTGAGCGCCGGGCAGGTTTCCCTCGGCCCCGGTATGCGTGCATCGTGGTGTTGGCTGTTGCCAGCTGTTCCCGGTGCCAGTTCCACCTCTGCTCTGAATGTGCGCCTGACCCCCCCACACTCTCGTGCCTTCGGCCTTTGCCATGCGGAGCATGTGTTGCTTGTCACTGGTGTCCTCTGGGAGGGCTGCTAGATCCAAGGGGTAGAGCCCAGTGCCAGGCGGGGAGGGCAGTGAAAGAGCGGCCGCCCCCAGCCGCAGGGGATGGACAGAAGCCGCTCAGAGTCCAGGACTTGCTGGCCAGGACGGCCCGACTCATCTGCTCGCACTGCCAGGTCGAGGAGGCAGCAGATCTGGGATGGCTCTGGGATGCCCTGAGAAGGACAAGTGAGGGCTCTTGGCTCCTGTGTCTGTGTCAAGCTCCAGCGGAGAACCCGGGCCCGGCTCCACGCACAGGGCCCAGCTACCAGGGCCACGCCGGGTGCGGACTGGGCGTGGTCCCGCTGCAAGCCCTGGGTGCCTAGTGTGCCTCTGACTGCAGGGTGGGTGTGGACAGGTGGTGAGCGTGTGAAGACGGCAGGGCTGGGAGAGGAAGAGGCCTGGGGAAGGGAGGTGGCCGCCTCCGCCCCGTGCCAGGCATCATGGGCACCGGTGCCAGAGCAGCCATCCAGGAATGTGTTGGCTTGCTCACATGGTGTGATCACTGATTAATCAGCGGTGGTGGCTCCAGTGTCCTTGGCAGGGCCTGGCCCTCCACTTCCTGTTTGGAACCCTTGGCTATTCTCATCCAGGATGAGATGCAACCAACTGCCAGTCCCATCAAGTGGGGATCAGAGACGCTCAGGAAAGGACGGTGTGCCCACCTCGACCGTGCCCCTTTCCCCCCGCCATTTCCCGAGGGACATGACGTAGCCGTGGTGCTGGCAGCTGCATAATGTCAGCTGAGTTAAAGCCCTCAGGAAGGGGACAGGGGTTCTATGCAAATACTGTGCTTTCTTTTCTTTCCTCTCTGTGTTTATTTGCCTGTTTGTTTGTTTGTTTTTTGAGACAGGGTCTCACTTTATAGTTCAGGCTGGCCCTGAGCTCACTATGTAGCCCAGGCAAGCCTCAAACTCAACAATCCTCCTGCCTCTGCCTCCTGAGTGCTTGGATTATTTATGGGCATGGGTTACCATGCCCCCACTTGGCACTGTGCTGTGTGGTACCAAGCATAGAACTCGGGACCTTGAGCTTGTGAGGCAGGTGCCGGAACTACTGAGCTAAATCCCCAGCGCCTCCCCTCTTCGGTTTTTTTGAGACAGTGTTTCACTAAATTGCTAAGTTGCCCAGCCTGGGCTTTAGCTTGCAGTCCTCCTGCCTTAGCCTCCCAAGGCTAGGATGACAGGTTTCCATGCCCAGCTCCTGTGCTGTGTAATGTAGGGCACTTGAGCATCTGTGCACGCTGGTATCTGAGGGGGACCTGGAATCAGCGCCAACAGGTACTGAGGGGTGACTGTTGTATCTGCTACGAAGAACAGGACAGCACCTCTGCAAGGGACCCCCAGGCTGACCTCAGAAATGAGTGTGTGAACCCCAGAGTTTCCTAATGAGCTGCACAGGTTACCCAGATGATACCTGGGTTGTGCTGAGTCTTTTCTGCTTTGAGCTTCTTTTAATTTGCACAAGATCTCACCCTGCCACTGCTGCTTCTGCCACCCTGGGACAGTGGTTTTCACCTTTACGGTGACTCTGCAGTGTCGGGACATCTGTGGTTGTCACCAACTCATTGTCGGAACCCAGGGACAACCATCCCAGAGACCACTCTGCCCCAGGTGCTGGCGACGTGAGATCCACACACCCCCTCCCTACAGCTCCAGAATAGTTTCCCCTGGCCCTTTGCCTCGGCCTCTGCCATTGCAGGGCCTTTAGGAGCTGCGCCTGGTATGGGATGGGCACCACAGCTGCCCTCTTGTTCTTCCCTGAGCTCTTGCCCCAGCATTAAGGTCACAGTGGTCAGATACATGGCGGAGAGGAGAGCTGGTCACCACTATCACGAGACCCAGGGTCTCATCCTCCCTGGGGGCACCAGCAGCGTGGTAGAGTGACCTGGCAGGGGGACCTTTGGCCCCGGCCCCTTGAGCCAGAGGTGTGGCTGGCCGGGGTCTGGTCTAGCCTCCCCCATCTTCCCCAGGTATGCCTTACGGAAGCCGGGAGAACTCATTGCTCTACTCCGAGATCCCCAAGAAGGTCCGCAAGGAGGCCCTGCTGCTGCTGTCCTGGAAGCAGATGCTGGACCATTTCCAGGTGAGCAGGGCCCGGAGGCAAAGGTGCCAGGAGGGGCTCCGCTCTGCCTGGGGACCCCAAGAAGCAGAATCTCCATTTCCTCGTTTCGCCCAGGAACTGGAGTCACTGCGGAGATGGGCTGGTGACCGAGTCACCCTGCATCACGCCAGCCCTGGTGGGGGTGCGCCTTTTACAGGGGTGCGTTTCGTCGCTCGTGGGTGGTGGGGATAGTACTCGCACTGCAGTCTGTCCCCGTAGGTCCCCGAGCAGCCTGTGTGCACAGAGCTCCCGCGCAGGCTGAGCCCAAGGCCCGCGCAGTGTCCCAGGCGCTCACCTCTTAGCTGCAGCCTCAGCCCGGCTCCCCTTAGAGACGCGTGTGGGGGCCGCCTGGTGGCCCCTGCCTGTCATCTCAGCACTCTGCGAGGCTAAGGCAGGAGGAGCGAAAGTTTGAGCCTGACCTGGGCAACTTGTGACTTGGTGAGATCCTGTCTCAGAATATTTGAAAAGGGCGGGGATGGAGCTCTGTGTGTAGCGCGTGAGTCCACAGCTCTGCACCAAAACCACAAATAAACAGCACATGCATGTGCTCTCCCTGGTGTTCCCGTTTCCCTGGATCTTCAGAATCCTAAGGTCGCCGGGATCCCAGGGACGCACGAAGTCGGTGGGCAGGGCGTCGGGACAGCAGTGTGTAGCGTGGGGTTAGATCGGCTGTAGTCGGCAGGAAGGGGCTGTGCGGGGATGGGTGCTGTGGGCAGGATCGTTGGGAGAGAGGCAGCAGGAGCTTCCCGGTGGCTCTGGAAAGCCCTGCCACACTGGATACCAAGCAGCACTGCCGTGCCTGGGCCTGGACATCCCGACGCCCCTGCAGCGCCCGCTCTGGTCACCACTCCTGCAGCTCTGGCAGGGTCGGTGTGGGGAGGTCAAGGCTGGGGGAGTTGAGCCCCATGTGGGGGTCTGAGCCATGCTGTTAACCTGCTCGGTGTATCCCCAGGCCACCCCCCACCACGGGGTCTACTCGAGGGAGGAGGAGCTGCTGCGGGAGCGCAAGCGCCTGGGCGTCTTCGGCATCACCTCGTATGACTTCCACAGCGCCAGCGGTCTCTTCCTGTTCCAGGCCAACAACAGCCTCTTCCACTGCCGAGATGGGGGCAAGAACGGCTTCATGGTGCGCCCCGGAGACATGGGGACTCGACCAGCTGCACAGGGGCCCTGCCCAGACCCCCGTGCATGGGCCAGACTAAGCCCTGAGCCTGGCCTCTCTGTCCTCAGGTGTCCCCCATGAAGCCAGTGGAGATCAAGACCCAGTGCTCAGGACCCCGGATGGATCCCAAGATCTGCCCCGCTGACCCCGCCTTCTTCTCCTTCATCAACAACAGTGACGTGTGGGTGGCCAACATCGAGACGGGCGAGGAGCGGCGGCTCACCTTCTGCCACAAGGGTGAGCCCCCTTCCGTCCTCCCTGCGCGGCCTTTGACCTTCCTCTGGAAATTGCCCCGTTAAGCGCCCAGCCACACGGCCACCCCCCACACCGTGTCATCTCTGCTCTCACACCCTCCCCCCAGTTCCCAGGGCTCCGCCCCTCATGTTCGCCCGCTCTTCCCAGGGTTACCCAATGTCCTGGACGACCCCAAGTCTGCAGGCGTGGCCACTTTTGTCATCCAGGAGGAGTTTGACCGCTTCACTGGCTGTTGGTGGTGCCCCACGGCCTCCTGGGAAGGTGGGTCCCCGCCTGGGCCCTGGTCCAGACAGTCTCCTCTGCCTGAGGACCCCTCTGCTGTCACTGGAGGGGCCGGGCTCACACAGAGCACTCGGCGTGCTTGGCCGTGCTGCCTGTGTCCTGGGACACGTTACTGTCACACTGGGATGGGCACAGGCCTGGGAGAGCATCTTGCCCTCCTTCCTGGGTCTACAGCATGGCTGTAGGTGGCAAAGACACTGGGTGGAGCTTGGTCCCATGTACCCATTGTGCCAGCATGACGTGGTGCCTGGGTCCTTCTAAGTTGTTGCTGCACAGGGATTCAGCTAAACTCACCATGGCTCCTCTTTCCCGCCCCTCCTTACTTCCTTCCTTCCTTCCTTCCTTCCTTCCTTCCTTCCTTCCTTCCTTCCTTCCTTCCTTCCTTCCTTCCTTTCTTTTCTTTTTTTTTTTAAGACATGGTCTCAGTCTGTAGTTCAGGCCGGCCCTGAGCTCACTGTGTAGCCCAGGCCATCCTCAAACTCAGCAATCCTCCTGCCTCTGCCTCCTGAGTGCTGGGATCACAAGCGTGAGCCACCATGCCCGGCCTTTTTCTTTCTTTTACCTTTTTGGTGTGTGAGCTACATCTGAACCCAAGGCCTTATCCATGGTAGCCCTGAATCACAGCCCCAGCGGGCCTATTTCATGGCGATTTTTATTGTTCTCCTTTTGTCCATGCTTCGTCTGTCTCCGGGGCTGTGGTGACAAACTCCCGCAATCTAGGTGACTCAAGCCACGGGAATGCATCATTGCTGTGATCCAGAGCTAGGCGCAGGCCAGGCGGTGCTTCCTAAGGCCTTGCTCCCGGCTTCTCGGTGGCCTCTTCTCCCTGTGTCTCACGCTCCGTGATCACTTTGTTTTTCTTCCTTGCAGCACTGGGGTTGGAACCCAAGCCTGCCTGGTGCTAGCTAGGAAGAACCACTGGGATCCTGTCCCAGCCCTTTTTGAAATTTTATTCTGAGATAAGGCCTCCCTAAGTATCTGGGATCACAGGCCTGTACACCCTCTACGCCTGACTCTGATTTCTTTTTCCAAGACCCTGAATCACCTCAGGTGGGGGCCCGGCCTCTGACCTCATTCTACCTTAATCACCCCTTTAGGTCCTGCCAACAAATGCAGGCACATTCTGGGGTCGGGCAACACCTTGTGAATTGTGGGGGAATGCGGTCTGACCCTTCTGGGCCATTCGCTGGGACTGGGGGTGTCCTCCTTCCTGGCGCATGAACTGGCCTGTGGGCTGGCACACTCGGCAGCCTGTCCTCCCCTTAGGCTCCGCAGGCCTCAAGACCCTGCGCATCCTGTATGAGGAGGTGGACGAGTCCGAGGTGGAGGTCATCCACGTCCCTTCCCCCGCGCTGGAGGAGAGGAAGGCGGACTCCTACCGGTACCCCAGGACAGGTGAGCCCAGGGCGAGAGCGCGCGACGCCCAGGCACTAGGGACACGTGCGCTGGCAAGTGCAGGCCAGGCTCCCTCCCAGGAACAGGAGAGGCTTCGGCCTTCCCGCTGCCATAGCGAGGCCTTGGCAACCAGCACTCAGGTCTGCCAGCTGCCCCGACGGGACCGGGGCAGTAGATAGCAAGACCTGTGTCAAAATAGCAACAACAAAGAAATGTTTGGCCCAACTTGGGAAAACTTGACCAGGTCCCTTTAAAAAGCCAAAGTTTGGGTATTGTGGGTGTAGCTCAATGGCACTGCACCTGCCTTGCAAGTGTACCAAAAAAAATCTTCACTCACATTCGTATTACAAATAATTAAATTGCTCATTGCAATCATGGTACACGAAATATTCTTTCATCTTGTGCTTTGTTTTCTTTAACCATTTGTAAAGGATCTTAGCTATCCCCAAATAGAAGGCAGGGGAGACTTGGCACTCGGGCCATAGTGTTTCAGCTCTGACAGCCAGGCAAGGCCTGGGTGTTCACCTTATCAGGTGCCCATCTGTGGTCTTCCTCCTTCCAGCTTCATCTGCTGCCCGTCCTGGCTTCTCCCTGGCTTTCTGGCCCCTTTGCAGTGTGTGTAGTGTTGTTGACAGTACTGGGGATCGGCCCCAGGGCCTTTGCACTGAGCTGTTTCCCCAGCCCCTTTTGATTTTTTTATTTCAAGTCAGGGTCTTGCTGACTTACTGCATTGCCCGGCCGGGTCTGACCCTTCACTCTTCCTGGCTCAGCATCCCAGAGTTCTGGCAGGACAGGCGTGCACCACCACACCCTACCTCTGGCCTGTGCTCTGAAGCAGTAAAGTCAACTGTTGGGAATATAGTCTCACTCCTGAATCTGAGAGCCCTTGGCTCTGGGACCTTGTGCCCTGCCAAGGAGGACACACCTGCAGATGGGCCCTCAGTCCCTCAGCCTCACCCTGCCCTGGTTGAGCCACCCCCTTTGGCCCCCCACAGCCCTCAGCACACAGTGGGTGACACTGTCCAGCGTGCTCAGCTTGTTTTTTGCTTTCACAGGCAGCAAGAATCCCCAAATCGCCTTGAAGTTGGCTGAGTTCCAGACGGACAGTGAGGGCAAGGTACTGGCGCTCGCACGGCCCAAGGGGCTGCCCATGGTGGGACCGGCTGCCTTTCCCCCCGGCACATAGCCGCCATCAGCAGCTCCGCAGGAAGCCCCAGAGTGGGCCCCGCAGACTCGGCATGGCCCCCTCCCGGCGTCCTGGGCAGGTCCTCACAGGGCACGGCCTTGCCTCATGGCGCAGGCAGGTTCCGCCTACTTCTGTGTTCCTCATTGGCATGGAGTAGCAGGTCAGGGGACACCAGCTGTCTGGACGATCCAGTGTCTAGAGATGAGGGCACACGTAGCCCATGGACACTCTGGCATGGTTTTGCGTGATGACATCTGTGTAACATTTCAGGGAAAATGTGAGATAAAATACATGTGGTTTGATAATTTGGGGGTTGGTTTCAGATTGGCACAATTACCCCCTCACTATGCCTCTTCGGGATTCTTTGGATTCTTTTCCTTTTCACTTTTGTAGGCGGTTCTGAGGGGACCCACGGTGCCCGTGCTCAGCGGGCGCCCTAACGCTGAGCCACACCAGTGGCCTCTTGTTCCCCCAGACAGGGTCTCCCTGAGTTTCCCAGGCTGGGCTTGAGTCTGGAGGTGTGTGGCTGCGCGCAGACCTCTGGGACGCTGTGGCTCCCGTGGAGTGGCTGTCGCAGCCCGCTAGACCGTGGCGGCCACATGCCGCAGACAAGGCCGCGCCCATCGTGTCTCACGGTCCTCACAGGCCAGGCCGTCTCCCCAGGCGCAGCCTGTGCACAGCGCTCCTCGGTGTCCCCTGAGAAGAGGATCGGGGGACCCACTCTGCTCCACGCTGCCCACGCGGCCTCTCCTCGATCCAGGCACTTCAGTGGCTGCGCATCCAAAGCCGGCGGCCTCCCGGGGTCCCGGGCTGCACCTCCACACCCGCACTCAGTGCCGTGTGGATGCAGACAGCCGTTTGTGACAGCCCCGTTTCCCCGCAGATCGTGTCCGCCTGCGAGAAGGAGCTGGTGCAGCCCTTCCACACGCTCTTCCCCAAGGCGGAGTATATCGCCAGGGCCGGCTGGACGCGCGACGGCAAATAGTGAGTGACCCCGCAGGGCACGGCCCAGGGACAGGCACTGGACTGGGGGCGCTGCCCGGGCCTCGCCCACCTGCTCTGTGCCTTCAGCCCCCAAGGATGGCTCTGTTCGCTGCCTCCCTGTGCCTTCAGGTTCCTCATGCTGAGCCAGGCAGGGACAAGACCCTGGACCTCCCTGTCCTGGGGTTGGTGACTGTAGCACATTTTGGTTTGGTTTGTTTGGGACTTTTTTTTTTTTTCCTTAGTATTTTTGAGACAGGGTCTCGTTTTGTAGTGCAGGCTGGCCCTGAGCTCACTATGGAGCCCAGTAAGACTCGAACTCACAGCAACCCTCCTGCCTCTGCCTCCCAAAAGAGTGCTGGATTACAGGCGTGAACCACCACGCCCAGCACTGTGGTGTGTAGTACCGGGGATCAAACTTGAGACCTTGCGCTTACAAGGGAGGCAGACGCTGGAACCACTGCTCTAAATCCCTGCCCTTGCCTGGGATTTTTTTTTTTAGACAGGGTCTCACTGCATAGTTCAGACTCTCCTTGAACTCACAGTGATCTTCCTGCCTCAGCCCAGGAAATTTTTATCATGTTTCTCAAACTGCGGTTCAAGCTAGCAGAGGTAAGTGCAGGTGGCTTCAGACCCCAGGCTGTAAGAAACAGGAAGCATCTCATTCCAGGCCCGAGCCCAGCTCCGTGTCCCATACCCACCTTTCCTCATTCAGGCCAGGAACTCAGAATAGCTTTTACATGTTTTGGGGTTTTTTTTGGTTGTTTATTTGTTTGTTTTTGAGACAGGCCTTCACTGTGTAGTCCTGGCTGGCCTTGAACTTGGGGCAATCCTCCTGACTCAGCCTCCCAAGGCTATGCTACCGCCCCAGCTGATTGTGTTGATGATCCTGAATGACACAGGAGGGGTGCGAGGGTGCTCTGGGGAAGATTTCCTCACCTGTGAAGCACAGGAAGTTCACAGCTTCTTGCCCCGCCCTGTGAAGGCTGAGGGTACCAGGCCTGCACGTTTGTGCCCCGACAGCCTGCTGTGGTGCCTTGTGGTATGAGGGAAGACTGTGATGTGGACCACAGAGCCAAAACTGTGTCCTCTGTGGCCCTGGCTTCCTGAAAGAGCGCTTTCCCTGCCTGGGTTTCCAGCCCCTTTCCAGTGGGTGGAGGCTTGGCATCACAGACCTGGTCTGGGACTTCGTCTCTCTTTTACTTCATCTCTTTTTCATCTTTTTTACTCTCTTTGTTGCTCGCTGTCTGACGCTTGAGATAAATAGAAGTTCAAATGTCTTCCACTCAGCTAAGTGCAGTGGCATATGTCTTCTGGGAGGCTGAGGCAGGAGGATCACAAGTGCCAGCTCACTCTGGGCAATTTAGTGTCTTAAGTCAAAACAGCAAAAAAGGGTTGGGGATATGGCTCAGTGCAGAGGCCCTGAATTCCATCCCCAGTACTATAGAAATATCGAGTACCCGCAGGCTGAGGAGTTGTCAGGAAGGAAAACACACCAAGTTTGTGGAACATGGCACAGGCC
The DNA here is from genome assembly GCA_004025085.1 of Thryonomys swinderianus. NCBI lineage: Eukaryota > Metazoa > Chordata > Mammalia > Rodentia > Thryonomyidae > Thryonomys > Thryonomys swinderianus. Next base: position 22,171 of record PVIC010008605.1, read on the forward strand.
CTGATCACGTGGGACACAGTTTCCACAGCCCTCGGTGAGGGTGACGGTCTTGCCCCATGTCCCCAGCGCCTGGGCCATGTTCCTGGACCGGCCACAGCAGCGGCTCCAGCTCGTGCTACTGCCCCCAGCCCTGTTCATCCCGGCCCCCGAGAGCGAGGAGCAGCGGCTGGCCTTCGCCAGGGCCGTCCCCAGGAGCGTCCAACCGTACGTGGTGTACGAGGAGGTCACCAGTGTCTGGATCAACGTAAGCAGGAGCGCCGTGGGCACGCTGGGCTCCGCGGGGCAGGGTGCTTGTGACTAACAGGCCAGGCATCCCCTGCTGACTGTCTTCTCTGCTGCCACCCAGGTCCACGACATCTTCTACCCCTTCACCCAGCCCGAGGGGTCTGAGGAGTTCTGCTTCCTCCGAGCCAACGAGTGTAAGACTGGGTTCTGCCACCTGTACAAAGTCACTGCCCTCCTGAGACCCAACAGCTACGACTGGACGGAAGCCCTCAGCCCCGGGGAAGGTGAGCAGCCCGCCGAGAGGCTGAGCGCTCACGAGATGCAGTGCAGCACGGGTCCCACTCGCGGGGTCTGCCGAGCACCCGCTGTGCCCCAGGCCCTTTGCACAGTGAGGGCTCTGCCAGCCGCAAACCCGCCCTGCTCCTCCACTCGACGCTGCACTGGCCCAGGACCGTGCCCGACTGCAGAGGCCCCGGCTGCGATACCCTCTACGGCAGAGGGGATGGTGAGAGCAGGGCTGTGTCATGCGCAGCTGCGAAGACTCACCTCCGGGGCTAGATGCCAAGGATAGAGTGGCACGAAGATGCCAGCGGCGCCCTTGCCTTATGGCGGCTTCTAGCAGAGGAGACAGGGAGCACTCGGGACACACTGTCCTGGAGAGAGGGATACAGAGAAGGCTGGTCACAGAGCACACGGCTTCTTTGGGACAAGCGTCAGGAGGACTGTGGAGAGTGACCGTAGGGCAGCAGCCTGGAGAGGCGACCGGAGGCCGTGAGACAGCCATGCAGAGGCCCAGGGGGTTGGAGCCAGAACGGAGCAGTAGGATCCCGTGTGGCTGGGAGCAGAGGGAGCCAGGGGAAGAGGGTCAGGGAGGTATGGAGGGGACAGGCAGCCGTGCAGGACCTGGGCCTGAGGGAGGACCCACGCTTTGGGCCTAGGGAAGCAGACTCCTGGTTTCCGTATGGCAGGTTAGGCTGAGGGGTGAGAAGAGGCGGCCAGCTCACGGCAGTGGGCCTGGGGTGCTCTCGCGCGCGTGCCGTGACGGCGTGCCTGTGGTGTCTGACGGGAATCTGGGCTGGATCTGAGGGGGAGAGGCAGTGTAGGTGCCCAGGAGGTTCTGGGGTGCAGACAGAAACGGTCATGTTCAAGGACCGTGAAGACAGAAAAGGAACCCTGGGGTTGGCTTCTGGGCATGGCAGAAGCAGCATGGGGTCGGCAGCGGCCCAAGGACTCTGAGCAGAGCAGGTGGCAGTGGAAGTGGGCACCCTCACACTCAGAGGGTGTCTCACCATGGGACCGGATGCAGCCTGGGCACCATCCAAGGCTGTGCAATTAGTTCAGGGCCTCCCTGGCATTGTGGACACTGGCCCCAGCCTGTTCTGTGGGGCATCCTGGGCTCTCTAGGCTGCTCTGTGGCATTCCAGCCTCCACCTGCTCCATGCCAGGAGCTCCTCAGTGTGAAAGGCGCAAGCGTCCCCAGGGCCGGAGCTGCACAGTTTAGAGACAGCACTGAGTGACCTGAGGCACTGGCCGCACTGGGGGCAGGGACTGAGCATGGGCGGCATCTGGGAGCACGGAAGAGGGGTGTCGGGAGCAGGCTACAGCCTGAGCTGCTGAGAGATGAGGGCCAAGACATGGCTTGCCCTCGGCGTTGGCACAGCTGATAGAGCCTCTCAGACTCGGCGGCACCATGGCCTTCGGTTGGCATGGATGGTTTGGCTGCCACCACCGAGCACCAGGAGCTTCTCCTTAGAAGTCCTCCTGGCAGCCTCTCAGGGACCGACCAGCCTGAGAGTTGACCCAGGGGAACTGGCAGCACTGCTCGGGGCTTCCAGGGTGCTTGGGGCCTCCAGATGGCCTTCTGGCCTTAGAAGTTGGCACATCTGCCCTCTCAGGCTGGCCTCAGGTGGCTGTGTCACTAGACGGTGCCCAAAGAGCTGAGCAAGCAAGACGTGAACAGCCCGTGTGAGGTCAGGGAGCCCGGCCACGCGGGGGGCCCAGGAGGAGCTCAGGTGGCTGCGTGAGGCACAGCGCAAGTGGGACAAGTGTCAGGCTGACGACCTGCGGGAGGGACGGGGCGTCGGGAGAATCGTGGGCAGGAAGCTGGGTCCGACCGTGGGGCGCCAGTCTGGGTCGTTGGCATGTGGGCGGGAGCTCAGCTGGACTCTGTGGGGGTCTCTGCCCAGCCCCGGAGGGGACCATGCGTGACAACCTGGGCCTGACGGCCAGTGTCCATCAGGTACCCCAGGTCCAGGTGGCCGCCACATCCCAGAGCTCCTGCCAGGTCTCCGGGCCTCTCACGCCATCTACAGCTCCACACCCAGCTCCCTGCTGCTCACCCTGTGTGTCTGCACAGACAACTGTCCCTCCAGGGATTCGTGGACAATGGCTCCTTTGGGCCCAGAGCATGCAGAAGGAGCGGAGGCATCACAGCTAAGCTGCCTTGGCCCACCTCTGATGTGTGCCCTCGGCACCCTGTGTCATTGTCCTCCCAGTGCCCGTCCAAGGTGACATGTGTGCCCTGGCCCCAGGGAAGGGGCCCTAATGACTCTGCCAGCAGGCTCTGCAGAGGCCCCCCCAGTCTCCAGGGTCACACCAGCCTGTGAGGGGGCTCTTTGTCACATCAGCAAACACAAGACACTTTCAGAGGGTTCTGAACCCAGATCCCTGTTATTTTTGTTTTTGTTTTGTTTTATTTTGTGACAGGATCTGGATTTGTAGTTCAAGCTGGCCCTGAGCTCACTATGTAGTCCAGGCAAGCCTCAAACTCAGCAATCCTCCTGCCTCTGCCTCCCAAGTGCTGGGTCGACAGGCGTGAGTCACCACGCCCAGCCCAGATCCCTGTTTTCTCTTGAGAAACCCTGGGCCTGACCCGCAGAAGCAGGAGCCAGCCCCACCCACAGCTAGGGTGGAGTGTGGCCTCCAGGCCTTTGGTTCCCTCGCTACCTCCTTGCTTCCCTTACCCCTTCTGCTCTCCTTCCAGATGAATTTAAATGCCCCATCAAGGAGGAGGTGGCGCTGACCAGTGGTGAATGGGAGGTCCTGGCCAGGCACGGCTCCAAGGTACCGCGCTCCTCGTGGCCCTCCCATAGTCGGGGCAGGAGCAGGTGCTCAGCCCTGTCTCTGGGCCCTTCTGGGCAGATTGGCCAAAGCAGTGCCCCCTCAGCAGCCGTGTGTCCTTCCAGGACAGTCCTGGGCTGCGCTCCCTGAAGAGTCATGCCTGGTCTTGAGGACAGGCGAGTAGGTCAAGGACCAGAAGGGCTCAGGCTGTCCTCACAGCCCCAAGAACTGTCCGGGTCCCCCATTGTGACCCCCCCCCCCCCGCTGCAGGGGACAGAGAGAGGGCCTCTCTCTGAGCAACTAAGGTTACTCAGGGACAAGTGGGGCCGTAGGGGAGAGGCCGGAAGCCCCGGCTGGGCCTGGTACCGGTGACAGGAGCCCCGTGCCCCACAGATCTGGGTCAACGAGGACACCAAGCTGGTGTACTTCCAAGGGACGAGGGACACGCCGCTGGAGCACCACCTCTACGTGGTGAGCTACGAGGCAGCCGGTGAGATCGTGCGCCTCACCACACCCGGCTTCTCGCACAGCTGCTCCATGAGCCAGGTAGACCCTGCCCCAGCCCCACTCGAGGGTGGGCTGCTGTGACCATGGCCGGGTTGCAGCCCCCAGGGAGGGGACAGCGCTACTGCTGGGCGTCGGGATGGCCCAGAAGCAGGACAGCCAGGTGGCCGTGCGGCCCTGGTCCCCTTGGAGGCGGGGCGAGGTGGTGTGTGGGAGGAGTCCCCCGTGTGAGCGCCCGTCCTGCCACCTGCAGAACTTCGACATGTTCATCAGCCACTACAGCAGCGTGAGCACCCCGCCCTGCGTGCATGTGTACAAGCTCAGCGGCCCTGACGATGACCCCCTGCACAAGCAGCCGCGTTTCTGGGCCAGCATGATGGAGGCGGCCAGTGAGTAGCGGGAGCCCCAGATCCGTCCCTGGGGCTCTATGCCAAGGGCTCCCACCGGCGGCGGCTTGTGAGGAGCCAGAATGGGTGGGTGGGCAGTTGGATCCTGGGTGAAGGTGCCAGCACCCGGCCAGCTCCTACCCTGTCCTCTGGATCCTGCATGCCCGCCGGGGCATGGCTGCGCCCTCCTGTAGCTCAGCCCTCAGGAGCAGCCTGGAGGGCTGCGGGCTCAAGGCTAGCCTGGGCTACACAGTGTCTCCAATCGAAATAAACAAGGGAACAGAAGCCTCCTGGCACTTGGCCCTGAGCTTGGCAGGATACAAGGGTGGCCCTGGGTGACTATGGGCTGTCTGCCAAGCTCTTGGCGTACACCACGTTAGGAGACTCCTGTCCAGCAGTGGGCAAGGCTGGCCACAACTACACTGTCCACAGCTCTGTCTGCCCACAGCAGTGACACAGACACACACACACACAGCCTGGTGCCTTCGCATCTGTATTGCTATTGACTTTCCTTTAAATTGATCCTCCTCTTTACCTACAGAAATGTACTCCAGGGAAACCTCAGCCCCACTATCACCTCAGACACCAGTGTCACTTTACAAAACCTGAATTAGAAAGCCAGGCAAGGTGGTATACTCGTGTCATTTCAACATTCGGGGAGGCCGAGGCAGGAAAAGTTCAAGCCAGCCTTGACAACTCCACAATATAATACCTTACCTCAGAATAAAAAGTAGAGCTGGGCATGGTGGCTCACGCCTGTCATCGGGAGGCAGAGGCAAGAGGATTGCTGAGTTCGAGGCTTGCCTGGGCTACATAGTGAGCTCAGGGCCAGCCTGAACTACAAAGCAAGATCCTGTCTCAAAAAAATAAATAATAAATAAGTAAATAAAAATAAAAAGTAGGAAGGGGCTGGGGATTTAGCTCAGTGCTTCCACTATCTGCTTGGCAAATACAAGGTTCCAAGTTTGATCCCTGGTACCATGTACCACAGTGCCGGACATGGTAGCTCACGCCTGTAATCCCAGTGCTTGGGAGGCAGAGGCAGGAGGATTGCTGTGAGTTCAAGGCTAGCCTGGGCTACATAGTGAGTTCAGGGCCAGCCTGAACTACACAGCAAGACCCTGTCTCAAAAAACTAAAAAAAAAAAGCTGGAGATTTAGTTCAGTGGTTCTAGCACCTGCCTAGGAAGCGCAAGGTCCCTGGTTCAATCCCAGTAACCACATACAACAGTATTGGGTGGCAACATGCCCACCAGCAATGAGTACCACACACCACAATGCCTGGCATGGTGGCTCACACCTGTGTTCCCAGCACTCAGGAGGCAGAGGCAGGAGGATTGCTGAGTTCAAGGCTTGCCTGGGCTACATAGTGAGCTCAGGGCTAGCCTGCACTACAAAGCGAGACCCTGTCTCAAAACAAAAAAATGAGGGCCGGGGATTTAGCTCAAGCAGTACCGCACCTACCTTGGAAGCACAAGGGCCCGAGTTCGATCCCTGGTACCACCAAAAAAAAAAAAGATGTAGAAAGGGGCTGGTTATGGACTTCAGTACAAAGACTTTAGTTTCAATATTCAGTACCACAAAAGAGAAAGGAAAAAAGAAAGCAGTAGAATGAACTCAGTGAATAGCCTATTCAGTGAGTTGTCTGGAATACGTCAGGCCTGGGGTTACCCCTGTGGGGGTCAGCAAGGTCAGCACCCCCTGCCATGCTGAGTCATTCTCTTTGGGGTGTCACATAGTGACAGGAGGGTAGCCAGGAGGGGACAAGGCTTCTCAGCTGGGGATCTCTGTCTAAATCCCCACACTTGTTCACCCTAATGGCATCTCCCACAGTTACCTTTAGTCATCCTGTGGGGCCTTTCTCTCCTCTGGCCCCCTGGCTCTTACTTAAACTCTCAGGAAGCCCAGGGAGAGGGTGTTCTGGGTCCCCCTGCAAGGCCTGGGCGGGGCATGAGCCTGGTGACAGCTGGTGAGCCAGCCCAGCACCTCGGCCTGGAAGTCACAGACCCCCCTCCTGCAGGCTGTCCCCCGGACTATGTGCCCCCTGAGATCTTCCACTTCCACACGCGGTCGGATGTGCGGCTCTATGGCATGATCTACAAGCCGCACACCCTGCAGCCGGGGAAGAAGCACCCCACCGTACTCTTTGTGTATGGGGGCCCCCAGGTGGGTGTGCCTGTCCCCTCCCTGCCCTTCCCGCCCGGTGTCTCTGGTAGACACTCACCCCCGCCCCCTACAGGTACAGCTTGTGAATAACTCCTTCAAAGGCATCAAGTACCTGCGGCTCAACACACTGGCGTCTCTGGGCTACGCTGTGGTTGTGATTGACGGCCGGGGGTCCTGCCAAAGGGGGCTCCGATTTGAAGGAGCCCTGAAGAACCAAATGGTAACTTCCCACCTCTGTCGCTCTGGGTCCTGCCCACATCAGGGAAGAGAGCCCTGTGCCTTGTGGACTGGGCGTTGGGCCCATCTGCAGGACAGTCCTGGCTGGGATGATGTCAGTGAGGCAGCCTTTAGGTTCAAGCATGCACCCCACTGTGCTGCTCAGCTCTAATCTGGGCCTGTGGGGGGATACAAGTAAATGTCCTGGCCGCTTGGCCCTGGGCTGAGGTGCAGGTGCAGCTGGACATGGCAGTACCAGCTGGGCCCACAGGAAGTCACACAGCAGGGTGAACAGGGACTGTGGCTGGACTCATGACGGACAGTCAAAGATAATTATTTCAGTGACGATAGGGTGGCTGTGGTGGTGACCCTCTCCCTCCCTTCTTACTGCTCTACTGAGATAGCACCGCTCTAGTCTCCTAAGAAGGGAAATGTGGGGCCGGGATTTAGTTCAGTGGCTCCAGCGTCGCCTTGCAAGAGCAAGGTCCCTAGTTTGATTCTCAGTAACCACACACCACAGTGCTGGGCATGGTGGCTCATTCCTGTAATCCCAGCACTCGGGAGGCAGAGCAGGAGGACTGCTGAGTTTGAGGCTTGCCTGAGCTACATAGTGAGCTCAGGGCCAGTCTGAGGTACAGAGCGAGACCCTCTCAAAAAAAAAAAGGTAGGGAAATGTGTCCCCCAGTCTGGAGGAGGGATGGGTGTTTGCAGAAGGCTGTGCCCCACTGCCAGAATGGTGCCTTGTCGCCGTGCCCCCAGGGGCTAACGCACACATGGAGGAAGGAACACAAGGAGCAAAAGGGACAGAATCCTGCATCAGGGCTTGGCATGGGGCCATCTGCTCTGTCCTGAATTCAGCCTTTGTGACAGTCCCCTCCTACGGCCACACCTCTTCATGCCGCCCCAGGGGATCGGTTCTTGGAGGGAAAACTCACCCAGTCCTTGGCAGAGGTGACAGTGGGTTGTGATGGGGCTGACCACAGCTTGGCACCCCCTCCCGTGTCTGTCCTGCCCATGCTTAACTGGGCACGATGACAGTTACATCATGTTACCACATCCACCTCAGGACCAACAGACCGAGAGCCAGAGCTGGTCTGTGACTGCAACAACCTAAGAGGAAGGCAGCAGGCCAGTGCCGTCATCCCACGAGCTAGCGGGGTCGGGGATGGGCCGGGGGGGTAGAGCTGCTCCTACTCTAGGAGCCTGCATGGAGCCAGAGGTGGGTGCTGGGCTGCCCTGGAGGACACTGAGCTTCCCGCCTTGCCCCCAGGGCCAGGTGGAGATCGAAGACCAGGTGGAGGGCTTGGAGTTTGTGGCCCAGAAGTATGGCTTCATCGACCTGAGCCGCGTCGCCATCCATGGCTGGTCCTATGGTGGCTTCCTGTCGCTCATGGGCCTCATCCACAAGCCGCAGGTCTTCAAGGTAGGCCCCGCCCTGCGGCCTTTGGTCCCGCCCGCGGCCCTGCCCACCCCGCGGCCCCGCCCATGCCGTCCAGCAGACCCGGAGGCGCCTGCGCCAGGGGCCTCGCCACGTGGCTGTTTCTCCGCAGCAGCCCCCGGGGCCGAGCCCCCCTTCTCATTGCCCGCCACCGCCGACCCCAGGATGGCATCTGGCCGCACAAAAGCCCCAGCCGCCGGCAGCTCTCTGTGGGAGGCTGAGCCCGGGACCCCGGCCTCGGATGGGCAGAGGTGGGGCATGGTGTGGAGAGCTTCGGGGAGGGGGCCCAGGCCGGTGGCGCAGTCGGGGCACCGGGGCGGCGGCCACGAGGAGGAGGAGGAAGTGGGGCCGGGCCCTCCGCGTCCTCCCGCGGCGCCCTCCTCCCCGGAGCAGCGCACAGCCCCAGGGACAGCCCTGGGGACGCCGGGCCAGGGTCCCCTCCCTGCCACTCGCATGCATGACCAGCCCCACGCCTCTGGGGAGGCCTGGACAGCGGGTGGCGCGCGGCAGCCGGACCGACAGCTCTCTCCATTTCTCCTGCCCGCCCTCTGTGTCCCCCAGGTGGCGATCGCGGGGGCGCCGGTCACCGTGTGGATGGCCTACGACACCGGGTACACGGAGCGCTACATGGATGTGCCTGAAAACAACCAGCAGGGCTATGAGGCGGGCTCCGTGGCCCTGCATGTGGAGAAGCTGCCCAATGAGTAAGGCCTGCTGCGCCCGGACCCGCCCCATGCCCTGGCCAGCACGAGGCTGCCCATCCTGTGCCTCTTCAAGACTGGGGATCGTTGCCCACTTCGTACTCACCCCCATCTCTAGCCCCCCCTAAGCACTTGCTCTCAAGAATCCCTCACCTCAAAACAGCTACCTTATATGAAGTGAATTTGAGCTCAAAGTAGTTACTTTTATTTGAAAAAAAAAAGTCCGGCAGGGTGCCTAGGATTGTCATCACCCACCACTGGGAGGCTGTGGCAGGATGACACATTTGAATCCAGCTGAGGCATGCTAGCGGGGCCCCATCTCAAAATTTAACAATTAAAATTGTAAAACATGAAAAGAGGGCTGGGGAATTAACTCAGTGGTTCTAGTGCCTGTCGCAAAAGCACAAGGTGCCAAGTTCAGTACCCAGTACCAATAGAAAAAAAGTTAAACGAATTTATTTCTGTAGTCACTGAGCAGCCCCAAGTAGCCACTAGGGGCCCAGGTGGGTTTAGGGCATTGTCATCGCAGTTTCTGGGGTGCGTACCCTTCTCCCTCCCTACATGGGAATCGGATGACCCTGCCTGCCAGGGATACAACACTGGGGTAGAGGCTGGCCCTGAGCGCCCACAGCGACCCTGCCCCAAACCTCTACTCTGTGCTGTCTCCTAGGCCCAATCGGCTGCTGATCCTCCACGGCTTCCTGGATGAAAATGTGCACTTTTTCCACACAAACTTCCTTGTCTCACAGCTGATCCGGGCGGGGAAACCTTACCAACTCCAGGTGTGTGGCCACCTGTATCTGCCAGGCTCCCTCCATCCTAGAGAGCTCCAGGACAGGGTGCCTAACCCTGGGGCTGGAGCCTGGAGGAGTCGTGTTTGGGTATGGTCAGATGGTTGGCAGGGCCTCAGATGAGGTGGGTGGGCCCTAGTGGTGAGGGGCGGGGACTAGCAGGGAGGGTGGGGTTTAGTGGTTCAGAGTGGAGCCAGGAAGGTTTAGTTGGTTTGAGGCTAAGGTGGTGAGGGTAGGGGTTTTATCAGATGAGGGCAGTGGTTCCGGTCTCTAAGTCCTGGAGCTTTGTCTAGGTAGCAGCCTCTTCCAACTGAACAGGTAGAACAGGGTCACAGCATGGGGAGAGCCTTCTAGGAACCAGGGATTGGCAGGTACCACCATGCTGGTCAGGGAGGGAGAAAGAAGGCAGAGTCCCTGTTGGGTGAGGAGCCAGTGGCTATCTGAAGTCAGTGTGACGAGTCCCTGTGGAGGTCTAGGCTGAGGATGCTGTCCTCAGACTTGAAGCCCACCGGGATGGGCAGAAGAACCCCAGGGGGAGGGGGAGGCCAGTGGGCGGCATGGAGCCTTGTTTCCCAGCCCAGTGGTCTGCGTGGCAGCATGAGCCTGGCGGGGGATGGCTCAGAGACCATCTCATCTCAGCACTCTGGGAAGCTGAGGCAGGAGGATCAAAAGTTCAAGCCCAGCCGGGCATGGTGGCTCACACCTGTAATCCCAGCACTCGGGAGGCAGAGACAGGAGGATTGCTGAGTTCGAGGCTTACCTGGGCTACATAGTGAGCTCAGAGCCAGCCTGAACTACAAAGCGAGACCCTGTCTCAAAAAAAAAAGTTCAAGCCCAGCCTGGGCAACTGAGAGACCCCAGACCCTGTCTCGATTAAAAAATAGGTCAGAGATATAGCTTAGTGGCACTGTACCTGCCTGGCAAGCACAAGGTCCTGAGTTTGATTCCCAGTACTGCAAAAAAAAAAAAAAATCAAGATTAGCTGAGCATGGTGGCTCACACCTCTAATCCCGGTACTTGGGAGGCAGAGGCAGGAGAATTGCTGAGTTGGAGGCTTGCCTGGGCTCCATAGTGAGCTAGGGGCCAGCCTGAACTACAAAGCAAGATTCTGTCTCAAAAAAAAAAAATCAAGGTTAAAAATAAGGGACCAGACATGTAGCTGTATGCATACACCCTCGGCTCAATTCCTAGTGCAATATGGGCAGGGCAGAGGGTTACCACCTGCTGGCTAGGTCCTTTGGTCACAGCTGTCCCTCCAGCCCCAGGGACAGCAAGGAACTGCTGAGACCAGCTTCATGGCCAGTACCCCCAACTCCACTTACCCAAGGACCCGGGCTTGGCTGGCCCAGGTCCCAGTGGCCCTGACACCACACAGTGCTGCCTGCTGTTGGTCATATTCCCCTCCCGTGGTGTGAGGACCCGGAGAACACAAGTCCAAGCTCTTGTCACTGCCAGGGGACTGGAGCTCAGCCTGCCCAGTGGCATTGTGGGGTGGCAGAAGGCGAGAGCACCAGGTGGCAGAGCCCCAAAGCCTTTGGGCTCCGGTGTGTGGTGCTCAGCTGGCCACTGGCGCCTCCCTTAGCCTTTCACAGCTCTGTGGGCCTTGCTTCCTGAGCCCCCGAAGAGCCCCTGGGTTTGTATTCTGCAGTCCATTTCCAGAAGCAGGGGGAGCCCAGGGCTGGAGCGCCCCCTCAGCCCGTGTCCCTGTCCTTGCAGATCTACCCCAACGAGAGACACAGCATCCGCTGCCCCGAGTCAGGCGAGCACTATGAGGTCACGCTGCTGCACTTTCTCCAAGAATACCTCTGAGCGCCGCCGGCCCTCACGTCAGAGCACAAGCCCCGGCGGCCGGAGAAGCCCCGGCCTGCACACCCGCCGCCCCAGACGGCCCTGCGGCCCAGGAGGAGCAGCACCACCGCCTTTCCCGCCCCGGCGCCTTCCATCCCTTTTTTTTTTTTTTTGTCCCTGCTCCTAGTTTATTTGCTTGCTGCTTCTTGGTTGCCAGGACAGAGACAGTGCCGGTCTTCAGGTGGCACTGCCTCAGGCGACCCGCTCTCCACACTGAGGAGGCCACAGCCCCTCTGGACACTGGACGGGCCTCAGACCAGGCGTGTTGGCAGAAGACTCAGAGGAGCCAGGCTGGGAAGCAAGGTGGCCGCAGTGCTGGGCACCCTCCACTGCGATGGCCTGGGTCCCCCACGCGGGCAGCCACCGTCCCAAGCACAGGAGCATACGAACACCTGTCCTCCCTCCCCGCTGCCACCCACTTCGTACCTGTGTTGTCTCAAAGGGCATTTTACATAACAGACAGAAAGTAAGGGGTGCTGAGATCTAGAACCGGGGGTGTGTGGCCAGGCACCGGAGTGTGCCTGCCACCATGAGCCACCCATGTCCCAAAGCCCAGAGGACGGAGTGGCCAGGGCCTGCCGGGGTTGAAGCCTGTGGATGCAAGGAGTCCTCCTGTCCCTGCTGTCCCCCCTCCAGCCGTCCAGCCACACACATCAGCCTGGGCCCCACGCACGGCCAGAGCGGGAACTGCACCCACCATGGGGTCTTAATCCCACTTCCTTCCCTTCCCCCAAGAGTTTGAGCAAAGAGCAAAAAGAAAAGGAAAAAAAAAAAAAGGAAGTAAGGAAACCACCTCTACATATTATGGAGAGAAAATATTTTTGTCGATTCTTATTCTTTTATAATTATGCGTGTCAGAAGTAGACTCATTAAACAATCCCGGATGGGACAGTGCCGCCTGCCTGAGGCTCCTTCTAGGTCCTGGCGCTGCCCCAGGTGGAGGACCCCGGGGCCACTGGGGCCTGGGACTCAGGGTGTCATGCTCGCCCCTCCCCCAGACGTCGCACAGCCCCCCAGTGGGCTGGCCCAGAGAGGACCATCCGTCCGTCCCCAGCAGCCAGCGTCCCTAAGCATGCAGGAGGGCAAGCGAGCGTGCGGTGCTCGAACCAGCACCCTCTGGGTTCTGGAACTCATCAGAGGCTTTGCTCCACTGCCCGGGAACGCCAGCTAGGCAGGACGCCGAGCAAGACCCTGGAGACAGTGTTTCTAACAGGACAGAGGCCACCGTGCTCCTCCCCTTTCCACTTACTGTCGGAAGCCCCACTCTGAAATCTCAGAACAGGGCGGCGCAGTGGTGAGCCACTACAAAGCCAGCTACTCCTCAGGAGGCCAAGGCACGGAGATCACCAGCTCCACCCTAGGAAACAGTGAGACCTTGTCTCAGAATAAGGCAGCCTCAGCACCTTAGACCCCAGTTCCACCACCCAAAATACCTGAGTAGAAAAGCCACTTAGAGCTGGATGGGGAGGCACTTGTAATCCCAGCACTCTGGAGGCTGAAGCAGGAGGATTGTCACAAATTTGAGGCCAGCCTGGTCTACACAGTTCAAGGCCAGCTGGAACTACATAGCAAGATTCTTGTCTCCAAAATCAAAATATATCTATATGGAGAGAGAGAGAGGAAACCTATGATACAGCTGTCCCTGGGTGGCTTCTGATGCGTTGCCCATATCTTTCATGAGCCATCAACGCAAGTGTGTCTGCCCAGCGGTAGGTACTTGTCCCACTGTACCACATGGGTCTAACTCAGGACCTCGCGCTTCCCAGGCAGGTGCAGTAGCACTGAGCTACATCCCTGGCTGTGCCTTGAATTCCGCATGTTAGCTTCTTTGCTGTAATACTTAGTAGTGCCTTAGCCTGCTGCATTTGTCTGATTTGATTGTGTAACTACAATCTGATTTATTTCCTCAGTTCCTTATCGTGGGCTCAACTGCTCTTAAAGCACAAAAGTAGCCAAAATAAAATGTAAATGAATGGGTGTGGGGTGCCAGTGACACTAGAGAACCAGGCAGATGTGACCCACAGGCCAGACTTGACTGACCCCTGGTATAAATGAGGCAAATGGATTTGTGTATGCTTTAGGCTTCTGTGTGAGTTCATATGATAGCTGCCTAGAATTGTCAGAGGTATATTCAAGGCAAGTGCAGTGAGACACACCTGTATTCTCACATGACTTCATCTAAGAGGCAGAGGCAGGAGGATGACAAGTTTGAGCCCAGCCTGGGAAACTTGGTGACTTAGTGAGACCCTATCTCAAAATAAGGAAAGGCTGGAAACGTAGCTCAGTACAGAAGCCCTGGGAACCATGCAGAACCTTCTTATGCAAATTTTAAAAATATTTCCAAACTTTTCTAAAAAGAATTACTCAAAACACACTCCCCCTGAGAGAAATCCAGAGTATGCCTATTTCATTCTTTCATTCTACTACAAGTTCTCAGTTTTGTCACTCTGTCTCACAAGGCAAACAGCATTTCTAATTAGAACTCACAGTTCTCTTCCATAGGGAGACCTTTGCATATTTTCAGACATTGTCCTAGTCATTTGTTCCTGTCTTCTGCCCACCTTCCTCTTCACCAACTGGCCTCATTGATTTGCAGTTGCTCTTTATATATGAAGGGAACTGATCCACTCTCAGACATGTGGCTAGTCTTCATGTGTTCCACTGGCCGGAAGCTCAGCCCACAACAGCCTTAAAATCATTCTATTGGAAGGAAAAGAAAATGTTTTTCACTTAGTTACTAGAGTTGGGTGGAGGGCACAGCAAGAGTCCACAGCCCATGGTGATATGGGGATGATAGAAGGGCCTCCAGTGATAAAGGGAATACAACTCCCAACCCATTAGATATCTGAGATGCCAGTTCTTGTTCTCTGAAATCAAAGAATGAGTGCTAGGAATGATGAAGGTTAAGAGTAGGAAATATTGGGCTGAGGATTTAGCTCAATGGCACTGTGTCTGCCTGGCAAGTGCAAGGACCTGAGTTTGAATCCTTCTACAAAAAAAAAAAAAAGTAGGAAATATTTATTAAAGGATAGGTACCTCCTGGCTAAGTAGGACAGAAAGTGTGCTGCCCAAGAGCCCACTTCTCAAGATTTGTAGAGGGCTGGGGAAGTAGCTCAGTGGTTCCATGCCTGCCTGGCAAGCACAAGATACTGAGTTCAATCCCCAGTATGGGGGGGCGGTTTATAAAGCAAAATAACAAGGTGAGTATGCGGTGGGAAAAAACGACGGTGAACCAATAAGATTATAGGTATAATGGACCTTTGACTTCCAAACAATTCATTCACAAGGGCTGGTTGTAACTCAAGTCGGTCAACTGAAGGCTCAGGCTCCTCTACACAGCCTTTAAAGTGCCTCTCCTGTATTCAGGCAGATCTCAGTGTCCTTAAGCCATCAGCCCATTCGCCCTACACAAAAAAGGACGTTGTCATATTCCCTCCAGAACTCTTTGGGGGTTAAATCTGTATCTGAGACCTTCTGCAAGCACAAGTGACCAGCATTCAGGTCATAAAAGTTGAATTCTGGTTATAAGGCAAAGGTCCCCTGGACCTCCCCCAGGGAGGAAGAAGAATGTTGATACTGTAAGTAGGCATCAGTCACCTTGGATGGGCGACCAGGAACTCCTGACCCGCCCCTTCCGGAAGCCACTTGTTCCTCTCCTGTACCCTTGCGACGTGATCTACCTCACCATTGCAGCGGTATTACCTAAGCGACTAAGTAGACCCTCAAGTTTCGAAATAGCTCAGGTTAGGGAACATTGCTCTGCCCAGCATATTTTTCTATTTGTTGTGTTTTTTTTTTTTTTTTTTTTGAGACAGGGTCTCACTTTGTAGTTCAGGCTGGCTCTGAGCTCACTATGTAGCCCAGGCAAGCCTCGAACTCAGCAATCCTCCTGTCTCTCTGCCTCCTGAGTGCTGGGATTAAAGGCGTGAGCCACCACGCCCGGCAGTTGTTTTATTTTTTGTGGAACCAGGAAGTGAACTCACGCCCTTGTGCTGGCAGTGTAGGTGCAGTGTAGGTGCACTGTCTTCGTTGTTAATAAGTATTTAAGGGAAAAATGTTTCCAGGCTATGCAAATATCCTGCTTCTCATTCAGCTTTCTCCTACTCAGTTCTTTTTCGGCAAAAAGAAAATTTTTCATGGGCAGTATTTTAGGTTACGGTTCATTTTGATATGAATATTATTTCCACAGTGAAAAGAAAAAAAATTCCCACTTATTTTTTTTGCTTTTTGAGACAGGGTCTCACTTTGTAGTTCAGGCTGGCCCTGAGCTCACTATGGTGCCCAGGCAAGCCACCGCAAACTCAGCAATCCTCCTGTCTCTGCCTCCCGAGTGCTGGGATAACAGGCGTGAGCCACCACGTCCGGCATTTCCCACTTATTTTTATATCAGGAAACAAACTCCAGCCCTAGAGATTACAAGATAGATGCAGTATCATGTGAGTTAAATCCCCTGGCAATCCCAATATTTTATTATTATTATTATTATTTTGAGACAGGGTCTCGCTTTGTAGTTCAGGCTGAACCTGAGCTCACTATGTAGCCCAGGCAAGCCTCGAACTCAGAAATCCTCCTGTCTCTGCCTCCCGAGTGCGGGGATTATAGGTGTGAGCCAGCACGCCCAGCACTGTGGGTGTGGTACTGATTGCTGGTGGGTGTGAGTCACCATGCCCAATATCATATCATTGTATGTGGTTACTGGGATCGAACCAGGGATCTTGCACTTGCTAGGCAGGCGGCAGAACCACTGAGCTAAATTTCTGGCCCTTTATTATTATGTTTTTTTAAAACAGGGTCTCACCTTTGCAGTTCAGGCTGGCCCTGAACTCACTATGTAGCCCAGGCAAGCCTCGAACACAGCAATCCTCCTGCCTCTGCCTCCCGAGTGCTGGGATTATAGGTTTGAGCCACCATGCCCAGCACTGTGGTATGTGGTTACTGGGAATCGAATTTAGGACCTTGTGCTTGCCAAGCAGATGCCAGAACCTCCACTAAGCTAATCCCCGGCCCAATTCCAGTATTTTTATACTTAGCAATATACTCAGTGAAATGTCAAGGAATTTATATATGACAACAGCCATCCACAAATGCCATATGAAGTGGCTGCTTATTCATCTAAAAATGAATAAGCAGGGCCGGAGGGTTAGCTCAGTGGTTCTGGCGCCTGCCTCACAAGCGCAAGGTCCTGAGTTCGATCCCGGATAACCACATATAATGCTGGGCGTGGAGACACGCCCACCAACAATCAACACCACATACCACAATGCCGGACGTGGTGGCTCACGCCTGTCCCAGCACTCGGGAGGCAGAGACAGGAGGATTGCTGAGTTCGCGGCGGCTTGCCTGGGCACCATAGTGAGCTCAGGGCCAGCCTGAACTACAAAGCGAGACCCTGTCTCTAAAAGCAAAAAAAAAAAAAAAAGTCAAAAGGATATCCACAACTCGCGCTGTTTTCATTCGCTCCAGGAGCACTAACTCCCAGAGCGGAAGACTAACCCAAGTCCCACCCTAAAATGGTGCTGCAGCGGAAGGGGCGTGGTATCACTCACGTGACCTTGACGTCATCTCACGTGTCCCTCGCGGCGCCTTTTCCACCCGCCCCGTCCGCAGGCACTGACCCAAGATGGCGGCGCCCAGCCCGAAGGAGGCCGGATGTGGTAGTGCCTGGTTTGCCGCGCTGCTCCTGGCCGCAGTGGCTCTGAGGCCAGCGGGGGCAGTGTCTGAGCCCACGACGGTGGCGTTTGACGTGAGGCCCGGTGGCGTTGTGCATTCCTTCTCCCACAACGTGGGACCCGGGGTGCGTGACCCGGTATCAGAACGAGGGGTTGGTGTGGGCGGGTCACTGACTCCAGGAGTGAGTACTTCGTGGGGATTAAGAACTGGGATTGAGGCGCTTCCCCGGAGGGGACGTGGTCTCGGCCTCGGTGCCCTCTCACCTGTATCCGCGCACGGTGTCAAGGTACCACCTGATTCTCCCTTGGGCGTGAAGCGACCAGAGGACCAGTGGCCGCTGCTCTGCCGCCCACGCTGGCTCACGAGGTCCCACGTCCTTGCCATCGGCTTGGGAGGCCAGGCCTGCCATATGTGCAGCCAGCCCACATAGGTGAAGCCCAGTCTTGTCCCGAAGTGGCTGGAAGAGTCTCTTTCTTGGCTTCCCTTTCCTGCTGTAACAACTGTTAACGTGGTTATCACGTGTTGAGTTCTTACAGCCAAATGGTTTGCCAGTGCCATTATCTGTTATGGCTCTTTGACAGTTGAGGAAGTAGGAGTTCAGAAGGTTTTCACTTTTGGAGGGGTAATGACACAAGCCTATAATCAGTCCTCGGGAGGCCGAGGCAGGAGGGTCCCCACAAATTTGAGGCCAGCCTGAGCTACGTAGGGAGAATTTTCCTCAAAAACAAACAGACTGGAGATTTGGCTCAGTGGTGAAAGCTCATGGATTCTGAGTTCGATTGGTGGCCCACAAAAAAAGGGCAAAATTGGGCTGGAGATTTAGCTCAGTGGTTCCAGCGCCTACCTCGCAAGTGCAAGGTCCTGAGTTCAATCCCGGTAACCACATACAGTGTTGGGCATGGTGACTCATGCCCACCAGCAATCAATACCACATACCACAGTGCCAGGTGTGGTGGCTCACTCCTGTAATCCCAGCACTCGGGAGGCAGAGACAGGAGGATTGCTGAGTTCCAGGCTTGCCTGGGCTACATACTGAGCTCAGAGCCAGCCTGAACTACAAAGTGAGACCCTGTCTCAAAAAAAAAAAGAGGCAAAATGGTTTTATTTTATCCAGGGCACATGGTGTCCACTTCCAAAGCACCTTACTACAGGGCCGGTTGTTAGAAGGGGCATGGACTGTTTCTGAGGAACCCTGGAGCTCTCTAAAGAAAGAGGGGGTAAGGGGCCGGAGGGTTGGCTCAGTGGTTCCAGCGCCTGCCTCGCAAGCGCAAGGACCTGAGTTCGATCCCTGGTAACCACATATAATGCTGGGCGTGGAGACACGCCCACCAACAATCAACACCACATACCGCAATGCCAGACGTGGTGGCTCACGCCTGTCATCCCAGCACTCGGGAGGCAGAGCAGGAGGATTGCTGAGTTCGCGGCGGCTAGCCTGGGCACCATAGTGAGCTCGGGGCCAGCCTGAACTACAAAGCAAGACCCTGTCTCCAAAAAGCAAAAAAAAAAAAAACAGAAAGGGGGGTAAGGTGGGATAGCTCCGGGTCTTGGCCTCCAGAAACACCAGCAGGATCTTCTTTCACTGCTGCTTCTGCGAGCACTGAGATCCTTTTCCTTTGGCCCTAAGGATTACCTCCTACTAAGCCTTTATTTCTCCTCTCCTCTAGGACAAATTTACCTGTACATTCACTTACGCATCTCAAGGAGGGACCAATGAGGTGAGTTGTTCAGAATCCCGCACTGCTTGCCCTACAGAGACGTGGTCCAGGGAGTGGTGTACCCTGGGCACTGCACTGGACACTGACGCTGCACTTGCTTAGCGAGAAGAAGGGGACAGCGCTTCTGTTCAGCAGTGACCGCAGACGCTGCCCTCTTTGTTCCACAGAACAAATAGGTGCCCAGACAGAAGGACACTGTGTGCTGTGGTTCTGCCACCCCTCTCGCCTCTCTTAGGGTTGTGTTCATTTTCTCTGTGACAGAATCCCACAAACAACACCCTAAGTACTCCTGGGAGGCTGAAGGAGCAGGATCATGAGTTCAAGCCCAGCCTGGCAACTTGGTGAGACCTTGTCTCAGAATAATAAATAAAATGCAGACTGGGCATGTAGCTTAGTGGAAAGACTATGGGTTTTATTCCCCAGTACCCTGATTTGTTTGTTTGTTTTCTGAGACAGGGCCTCACTTTGTAGTTCAGGCTGGCCCTGAACTCACTATGTGGCCCAGGCAAGCCTTGAATTCAACCATCCTCCTGCCTCTGCCTCCCGAGTGCTGGGATGACAGGTTTGAGCCACCAAGCCCAGCATTTGTGGTATGTGGTACTGATTGCTGGTAGACATGTCACTATGCCTGGTATTGTTGTTTGTGATTACTGGATCTAACCAGGGACCTTGTGCTTACTAGGCAGGTGCTGGAACCACTGAGCTAAATCTCTGGCCCTCCCATGTATTTTTTAAAGTACTGTGTGGGGACCGGGGATTAGCTCAGTGGTTCTAGCATCTACCTCGCAAGTGCAAGGTCCTGAGTTTAATTTTCAGTACCACATACCACAATGCTGGGTGTGATGGCTCACACCTATAATCCCAACACTCAGGAGGCAGAGGCAGGAGGATTGCTATGAGTTCAAGGCCAGCCTAGGCTACATTGTGAGCTCACAGCCATCCTGAACTATAAAGCGAATATAGAACTATTAGAATAATGGAACTATAAAATAATAGAATTATATAGAATAAAGAACTATAAAACTATTTTAAAAAGTGCTATGTCTTGGATGATGGTTCCTTTTTTTAAAAAAGCTGCTTCCTTTTAAATTTATTAATTTTGAGACATTGTCTCCTTATGTAGTTCAGATTATCTTTGAACTCACAGCTACCCTCCTGCCTCAGCCTCCCCAGTGCTGATTTTTTTTGTTGTTTTAAGACAGGGTCTTGCTTTGTAGTTCAGGCTAGCCCTGAGTCACTATGTAGCCCAGGCAAGCCTCGAACTCAGCAGTCCTCCTGCCTTCCAAGTGCTGGGATGACAGGCGTGAGCCACCACACCCGGCACTGTGGTCTGTGCTACTGATTCCTGGTGGGTGTGAGTCAGCCTGCCCGCTATTGTCTGTGGTTACAGGGATCAAACCAGGGACCTTGCGCTTGCTAGGCAGGGGCCATAACCACGGAGCTAAATCCCCAGCCAAGCCGCACAAGCTTGGTGGTGCCTCTGTCACTGCTGAATGAGAACTGTGGTGCCATGTTCCTGCCAGCTGCCTTGTTCCAGCACCTAAGCGCCTTCTTCACAGGTCAGCGGGCCCTTTGAGGCAGCAGCACTGGGTCAGGCTGCGCACGGCCCAGGCCCGGGCCTCCTTGTCGGCCTTCCAGGAAAGATGGTTCCAGCAGGGCCTAGGGTTGGGGAGCCAGGGCTCAGTCTGCAGCTGAGCGCGTCCTTCACAGGCTGCGAGTGAGACTCCAGTGAGGGGAGGCTATTTTTTTTTAATTTGTTTTTTTTTTTCTTGAGACAGGGTCACTAAATCAAATTACTAAATTGCCTGGGCATGTTCGAACTTGGGGTCCTCCTGCCTCGCCCCCCAAGTGCTGTGGTGACAGGCGGCCGCGAGAGCTGCGTGTCTCAGCTCTGCTCCCCTCTCGGGTCCTTGCTGAGGGCGCTCCCGAGGGGCTGGTAGCCACAGGCCAAGGGCCTGCAGGTGAGGCCAGCCCGAAGTGCTGCCCATGGTGTACTGGTGCAGGGAGGTGGCAGCTGCTTCGGGGAGCATGGCGCTGGGTCTTAGGGTTCAGTTTGACCTGCTCCGGCCCCCCAAGAATGACTTGGGCCTCAAAGACTCGGTGGGAGTGCTGAAGGCGGGGCCTCCCCTGATCACCGGCAGGCGGGCACAGCCCGTGCGTTCCTGGGCAGAGGGACACGTGTGCTGGGCCCTGAGGACACGCGCTCAGTGAGAGGCTCAAGGCACAGAGGACGGAGCGTGGCCCTCGGCAGGTTCCGTGCTTCCGGACTGAACTGGAGAGAAGTCTTGTCCAGGATCAGGAGGAGGCAGCCGAAACTTCTGTGAAATAGAAGAAAGCCCGGTGGGGTGGCACACGCCTGTCATCCCAGCGGCTTGCGAGGCTGAGGCAGGGTGACCCTGCATGAGAACAGCCTGGGGAGCGTCGGGGGACCTTGTCTGGAAATAAGAATGAGAAAAGGGCTGGGGCGCGGCTCCGCGGCGCCTGTGTCCCCAGCATGCAGAAGCTCTGGGTGCCACTCCCTACACTGCGGAAGAAGAATCTGTGGCGGGATCCTGTGCCTGCTCTTCCGGCAGAGCCTCTGACTCAGCACACCTGGCGACAGGTTTCGAGGAGGTGTGGCCTTGCTCCAGCTGCCACGATGGGGACACAGCTCTGCGAAGTGGGGCTGTGGGATGGGTTGGGTCCGGGGCCCGGAAGCTCGCGGGACACAGCCGACCCCCAGAGGACGCTGGGAGGAGAGCCCACATAGCTTTACAGACCAGTGCATCAGCCTGGGTGTGATGGGGCCGTAAGAAAAAATAGTGGGCATGGTGTTTTAAAGATTATATAGATCTGGGTCTGTTTCTGGGAATCATGATCCTAATCTACCTTAGAGAAAGGTCATTTTCTTTGTTGTCCAAAAATAGAATAAAATCAGACAGGGTATTTAGCTCAGTGGTTCCTGCATCTGCCTCCCAAGCACAAGGTCCTGAGTTCAATCCCTGGTACCACATACCACAGTGCTGGGTGTGGTGACTCACGCCTGTAATCACAACACACGGGAGGCAGAGGCAGGAGGATTGCTGAGTTCGAGGTTTGCCTGGTCTACATAGTGAGCTCAGGGCCAGCCTGAACTACAAAGTGAGACCCTGTCTCAAAAAAAAAAAAAAAGAATGTCACTTGGTGTGGTAGTGCAGCCTGTAATCCCAGCACTTAGGATGCTGAAGTAGGAGGTTCTCCACCAATTCCAGGCCAGCCTGGGCTACTTAGGGATACCTATCAAAAAAATAACAACAGGGCCGGAGGGTTAGCTCAGTGGTTCCGGTGCCTGCCTCACAAGTGCAAGGTCCTGAGTTCGATCCCGGTAACCACATACAATGCTGGGCGTTGAGACTCATGCCCACCAGCAATCAATACCACCATATACCACAGTGCTAGGTGTGGTAGCTCACACCTGTAATCCCAGCACTCGGGAGGCAGAGACAGGAGGATTGCCGAGTTCAAGGCTTGCCTGGACTACATAGTGAGCTCAGAGCCAGCCTGAACTACAAAGTGAGACCCTGTCTCAAAAAAAAAAAATAAAATAACAACAGTGGCTGGGATGTGTGTGCCATGTGCTGTGCCCACCTACTTCAGTCTTAGCAGTAGGCCCCTGGAGCCAGGGCAAGCAGGCCGCCTCATACCTGGACCCTTTAAATGCCCCTCCACTCTGCACCAGCCCTGAAGCCGTGGTCAGGTTCAGAGCACAGGACCGCTTCGAGGGGTGCCTGGTGTTACTGTGCTTTGTTTTGTTGTAAAACTAGGGATAAAACCCAGGGCCTTTGCACTGAGGTATATCCCTGGCTGTTTATTATTTTATTATTTTCTATTTTGAGGTAGCATCACCCAAAGTTGTACAGGCTGGACTGGAATTTGTAATCCTTCTGCCTGAGCCTGAGTCATCTTGATCGTGCTGTCCCAGCCCCCACACCATGTGTCAGCAGTGGGGCAGGGGCTGTGGAGAGGCCTCGTGGCCCTTGGCAGAGGTGCAGACCGGGCGAGGTCCCGGGCCCTGGGTGGGCCAGCCCGAGCGGGCCAGCAGAGCGAGCCCGGCCCGGAGAGCGAGAGGCAGATCCTGCAGTCTTCAGGAGCCCGTGGGTGCTGCTGTGCCCACTCAGCCCTGCCCTCTTCTCCCCAGCAATGGCAGATGAGTCTGGGCACCAGCGAGGACCACCAGCACTTCACCTGCACCATCTGGAGGTGAGTGCAGCCCACGGGCACAGGGCTCCCGCTTCGGGTGCCCTCAGTGAGGTTCAGGGCCTGTTCTTCCCTGGCCAAGTACTATTCTAGGCAGGACCATGCAGTGCTCAGATCATCGGATATCTTGAACTGGAGCAGGCAGGGAGGACGGAGCAGAAATTGGGGAGCACTGGACTGTTTAGAAGGGAGGCAGCCTTGGGGAACTGGCATCAGAGGTGCTAGAGAGGGGGGGGAGGGAGGAGTCAGGGACACTTCTGCCGGGCCTGGCGGGCTGGGGCCACCTGTTCTGCCAGGGCTCCCGGGCTCAGACTCCTGCCTCCATTGCAGGCCCCAGGGGAAGTCCTACCTCTACTTCACCCAGTTCAAGGCCGAGGTGCACGGTGCCGAAATCGAGTATGCCATGGCCTATGTGAGTCCAGCTGTGTGGGCGGCTTGGGGGCTTGGGCGCTCTTCTGTGGGGACCCAGGGCAGCGTCTCTGCTGTCTTCCTTCCCTGAGGCTCCTGGACAGGACCAGCCCCCGCCCAGCCCTGACCAGACCCGCTGGGGCCCGCTGCACCTCTGCCCTCGGCTCAGAAACAGGCCGCGGCTGCATTCTCCAGGTTCAGCCAGGGAAGCAAGCCTGGAGAGCTGCCTGGCCGCCGGCTGGACGGGCACATCCTGGCGTCCCAGCTCCTCGGAGACCGAGACGAGGGTTCCAAGTTCAGGCCCCAGCGTGGCAATTTAGCAAGATCCCGACTCAAAACTAAATAGGGAAAAAAAATAGGTGTGGAATGTGGCCCGTATTTGATCTTCCTGCCTCCCCTCTGGGCGTGCTGGGGCGACACACGCATCACCATAGCTGGCAGAGGCTGGAGCTCGTACCGGTGACAGTACCGAGGGAGCTGGCCGCGGCCCCTGTCTCCTCGCTTCCCGAGAGCTGAGGAAAGTCCCCGTGGGCCCCGCAGCTCTCCAGGCCTTCGTCTGGGCCTCTCCGGAGAGCGGAGTGGGCGTCTGTCCCTGACACGCTGGCGGCTCCCAGTGAAGGGCTTGCTTGTTTCCTTTCAGTCAAAAGCTGCCTTTGAAAGAGAAAGTGACGTGCCCCTGAAAAATGAAGAATTTGAAGTGACCAAAACAGCAGGTAGGTAAAGATGGATCCTGGAGTTAGGTCGGGGGTCAGTGCCTTCGCTGTCCCGTCACCTCCCTGGACTCAGCTCTCAACTCTGCCATGCAGGGATCTAGGCCTTGTACGCGTGGGTCTTTGGGGGCGCTTCACTTAAGCTACCTCAGAGCCTGATGCCTCCACCCCGCTGTCACCATCCTGGTCGCCTCCTCCCCCATTCCTGAGCGGGCACAGTGCCCACAGTGCCCCTGTCCCACCTTGTGCCTCTGCAGCTCCCACCAGCCCAGCCCTCGAGACCCTGCTCTTTCGCACACTGACTGCCTTTGTTCCCTGCAGTGGCCCACAGGCCGGGCGCCTTCAAGGCTGAGCTGTCCAAGCTTGTGATCGTGGCCAAGGCGGCCCGCAGCGAGCTGTGACCAGCAGGTAGCTGGTCCCTCAGGATCCCTCGGTGTCTGCCCGGCCACGGCCCCGCCCAGCTGGCCACTGTGCGGAGAAGCCCCTGCTCACCGTGCTTGTGAACTGCATCCCAGCCCTGTCCCTCAAGCCCAGCAGGGGAGCTGGACCGGGTGCACCCCGCACCCCTGAAGCCAGCCCAGGTCTCCAGGGGACCTGCCAGGTGCCGGGAGCCCCAGGACTCAGCCCCAGCATCACCCAGGGGACCTTCTTCGAGATGGACTGGGAAGACACAAGTGTTCTTTCATATTTAAATAAATACCAGAAAAGAAAACAGTCACCCATGTCGGCCCTCCTGAGGGCTCCGTGACGCCCCTGATGGCACCTACGTCCCAGGCAGCCGGGCAGTACCTGCTCCTGCAGACAGTGCCAGCTCCCCTCTCCGAGCCACAGGTGGCAGCGAGGTCACCATGGGTCCCTCGCCGTCCCTTCAGCAGATGGCATCGGTGGCAAGCCCCCGAGGGTGGATCTGCTGTCTCCACTTGGTGCTCGGTTTGGTTTTTTTTTTTTTTGCTTTTTTGGAGACAGGGTCTCGCTTTGTAGTTCAGGCTGGCCCTGAGCTCACTATGGTGCCCAGGCAAGCCGCCGCGAACTCAGCAATCCTCCTGTCTCTGCCTCCCGAGTGCTGGGATTACAGGCGTGAGCCACCACGCCCAGCATTTCGGTTTGGTTTTTTGAGTTTAGACTGTGGCGGGGCAGCTTTAAAACCTGAAACAGCCAGGCTCGGTGGTGCATCCCGTGTCATCCCCACTACTCAGGAGGCTGAGACAGGAGGATCACAAGCGTGAGCCCAGACCGGGCAACTTAGTGAGGTCCTGTCTCAGGAACAGCCAAGGATGTGCCTCCGTGTGCAGCATCTGGTTCCATCCCCAGTAACACTGAAAAGGCAAAAGGGCCCCTGGAAGGCTAAGTGGTGCAGGGGCGGCAGGCAGCACGTCCTCCCCGCCCCACGTCATGCTGAAGAGAGACATCACTTCTATTTAAATACTTCTTTGGTAGGCTCTTTAAAAAAGCTCCCAGCAGGGCCGGAAGGTTAGCTCAGTGGTTCCGGCGCCTGCCTCGCAAGCGTAAGGACCTGAGTTCGATCCCCGGCCACCACATATAATGCTGGGC
>PVIC010008606.1:0-47778 GCA_004025085.1 Thryonomys swinderianus
GGGTGAATTGAGAAATACTGAGCCAGTGTCTCTCTAAGGACACTGAGATCTGCCTGAAAGAAAATATGTCCTAAAATTATACAGGAGACACTGAAGGCTGTGTAGAAGAGCCTGAGCTACTTGAGTTACAATCAGCCCTTACAAACAAATTGAGTTCATAAGTTAAGAGTCCACTAGTAACTGAAATCCTTCCCTTTGTTATTCAGACAAAAGACTTTCCAGCCAAGAGAGAACAGCCCATGGGGACTCAAAGGCTGGTTGAAGTAGGTCATCAGAAGCCTTGTCTAGTGTTGACAGATCTGAACCCAGCCCCAGCCAGGGGACAGTGTCCTTCAGGGGCCTGAGGATGATGGTTCTGATCATGTGCCCTCCTGTCTGCCTCTCTACAAAACTTCTCTTGCTGTTTCTTTTCCTCTGTTTCTCAGGCCAGTGTAGTCAGTGAACTTCTAGACTGGGCTTCCAGGAAAAAAATAAAAATTAAAAAAAAAAAGCAAAATGAACCCTGCCCTATACAAGATAAGCAGAATTTCTTTTGGAAATATAAGTAACCTTGCTTCCCTTCTTTCCCACCAGCCAGCTAGCACAGACTTGGCTCACAAGTTGCACAGGGCTGGCAACCTCAGTATCTTCAGAAGACTTGTTCTAAGAGTCACTACAGATACATGAATCCCTGGGTGTTCGAGTCCCTTATATAAAATAGTGTATTATTTGCACAAAACATATGTACATACTCCCACAATCTTTAAAGCATCTCCAGGTTGCTTAAAATACCTAATGCCATGTGTCTCAGTCATTTTCTCAGCACTGGGAGACAGTACCAAACACACAATTTAAAAGAAAAGAAAATTATTTTCACTCAGTTTCAATCTATGGTCAGTTGGCGCCAAGACAAAAAACAAATAAAAACCAAATGACAGGGCCTCTAAAAGCAAAATTCTAGACTGCAGTCAAAGTTGAGACCTGTCTGTTTACGTCCTGGGAAATGTCTCCTTAATTTTTCCATTCTCTGAGTTCTCAGTGTCAAGCCTGCCCCACCCCCACCCCATAACCCAGATTCAAAACTGGACCACACTGGGTGAGACAGGCAATGATCTTACCTGTACATGTCGGTAGCCAAAAAAGAAAGTAAGGCTCTGGCTGCACGTGGCCCTGAACAGCTCTCATTTCTGGGAGGAGAATAATTCATGAAAGAGAAACCCACCGTTCCCTCTATCGGACAAGCAGTCTCTGCCCCCTGCAGTAACTCTGGCCTTGTGCCACGGCCAGTGCTCAGACAATCAAGTGCTGAGACCCTGGGGTCTCACCTTCCCGGTGCGGACCAAGAAAGACGCACGCATGCGCACTCTCCACAAGGGCTGAAACTGCGGGCAACCGATGACTGTCGAGAGAGGTTATCCGAGTGGACAATTCCAAAGCGCCTCGTGCAATCCAATCGTGAGGTTTCGCTTTCCAAAGATTACTTGGCGTTCAGCACTTTATTGGTGCAGGCTGGGAGCTCTCTCTGTAGTAAAAGGTTTAGTTGTACAGCTGAGCGAGGAAAGCTTGCACTATGACTGGGCTTTCAAGGGCCTTTCCCTGGGAATAGGAGATGCCACCGAAATATATAATGAATATTAAATTAAAAACGTATTTCAGTAAAAGACACATTATCATTAAGCTTCCTCATAATAATCTGCCTCACTTTAAATACGTTTGTCCCATCACTGTTACTATTTTATGAGGCAGTTCTGGAACTCCTCTTTCTTGAGTGTCGTTAAGAGGTCTAATTAAAAACTAAAATGAATGCTGCTGCCGAATGCTGAGGAACAGAAAGGCAGAATCATGAAAACATTGTGCTCTCATCCATCTTGTCCCCTGGATCTAGCACTGCATGACTTCTGGCTCTTCCCCAAAGTCAAAGTGACCATGAAAAATAAATGTGGAGGCAGCCACAATATCACAACAGAAAGTCACAAAGAAGACTTCCAGACCGACTTTGCAAAGTGCCAAAAACTATGGGGATAAGTGTGTTCAAAGCAAGGAGGGAATATCTGGAGGGGCATCAACTGCAATGTGTCTTTTACTGTAACAATTTTCAAAATTTTTATTAAACATTCATCATATTTTGTGTATGTGTAGAGTTTAGTGCAGGGATGTGGCCTGGCAGACAGAAAAATCTCACAGCTGGTTCTGAAGCTCTTGGATCACTGCAGTCACCTTGGTGGGGTTAAAAAAGTTGACTCCCAGGCAGGAGATTTAGCTCACTGGTTCTGGTACCTGCCTCACAAGCACAAGGTCCAGAGTTCATCCCCGGTGACCACATACAATGCTGGGTGTGGTGACTCACGCCCACCAGCCATCAATACCACATACCACAAATGCTGGGCGTGGTGGCTCATGCCTATAATCTCAGCACTCGGGAGGCAGAGACAGGAGGATTGCTGAGTTCAAGGTTTGCCTGGGCTACATAGTGAGCTCAGGGCCAGCCTGAACCTCAAAGCGAGACCCTGTCTAAAAAAAAGTTGACTCCCTGGCCGGAGATTTAGCTCAGTGGTTCTGGTGCCTGCCTCGCAAGTGCAAGGTCCCTGGTTCAGTCTCTGGTAACCACATACAACAATACTGTGTGTGGTAACTCATGCCCACCAGCAATCAGTACCACATACCGGACGTGGTGGCTCATGCCTATAATCCCAACATATGGGAGGCAGAGGTAGGAGGATTGCTGAATTCAAGGCTTGCCTGGGCTACATAGTGAGCTCAGGGCCAGCTTGAGCTACAAAGTGAGACCCTGTCTCAAAAAAAAAAAAAAAAAAGTTGACTCCCAAGGTCCATCCATAGGATCAGAACTGGTCCCAGTAGGTCCAGGACATGCATCTAAGTAAACACAGCCACATGGTCAGAAACAGGAGGCCCTGGTCCAGATCTTGAGCAGCAGGTCCCTAGAGGACAGAGAGGACTATGCAGCTATGTCAGGCCCACAGGAGCTGCCAAGTGCTAAAAGGGTGAGCTCACCTGAGGAAACAGCACAGTCAGAGAACACCAAGCAGCCACACCTGGAGTCACCCTACCCACCTGAGAGCCACACACCCCACTCAGTGTCACGGTCCCAGGAACTCTAGAGTAATGGAAAGGACGTGGGTCTGCCCCCGAGTTAGCTCAGGGGGCTCCTGCCTTCAAAAGTCTGGAAAGTGGTAGTCTCCCATCAGGAGGGACCACTGTGAGTCAGTAGAAAACACACAGTTTAATTTATTTTAGACATTGTTATTTTTGATGACCCATGGAAACTCTTAGGGAATTTGAAAAACACTCCTTCCTTGGGTTCCAACCCTGGAGATTCCAGTTTAATTTGTCTGGGCTTTGTTTTCATTTTGCTATATTTTTAAAGCTCTCTAGTGTATCTCATATGCAGTCCAACTGAGAAACCCTGCATTAGCTGGTAGAGGATTTGTATGGATTAGGCTGAACCATATAAAACTGGCCTGCAAAAAAGGCACTTTTGTATGGTTAAACTTGATACTCTCCTGAAGGGGAGCTTTTGCTTCTCTTTCATTAATTTCCATGTTTGGTTGTTGAGGTAAAAACACACGAACCCAGATGAAGCCAAGGAGCCCTGATTTAAAACACTGAATATGTTAACAATGAGCTTGTCCTGGCCTAGGCAGGGCAAGGAAACCTGTTTTTAAGGATGGGGCCCTCATGAAGGCTTTGAAAGAATTGCTCTCTAATTTGAGCCAAATCTTGAGCACGTCCTATGTCTGAAGCAAATAAAACATGTTAATATGAACCTGCTTATCTAATTTGCCTTGTAGACCAGGAAAGGCTTGACTGAATTCAAGTGTAAAATACTTTGAAATCCATGCGGATAAGTGCTCTGCATATCATTTTCACATCTTCATTGATAGCTGGAGAAAAAAAATCTAGTCCCAGCAGGGATCCATGCAACATCTTGAGGAAGAAGGAAAGGAAAAGGCTGATGAGGGAGGGTCAAGGCCCCAAATTAGCCACAAGAATTCAGTTTCATCCCTTTTCTTCCCTGTGTTGCTAATCACTTGATTGGGAAGATACCAAGTGTGGGAGCCATCTACAAGACCAACCTCACTTCCGACACCAACTGCACAATTCAGCGAAGGTGAGCCTCTACCGTGAGGCTCAAAACTCACTGAGAGAACACCAGAGACTAGCTGAAGGCTGTTACACACCTAGTTATTGCTTATTACAAGGAGAGGATACAGATTAGGGTGAAGGGAGAGAAGAATGTAGGACAGACTCTAGAGTGTTCTAGACACGGAGCTTTCACGGTCCTCTCCCCGTGGAATCAAGACAGCGTTAGTCCAGCAGAACTGATGTGAGACAGCACATATGGAGTGTTGCCAATGAGAGAGGCCACCCAAGGGTAACTCATTGAGCCCTCAGAAGATTCTAAACGCTGAGGCTCAAAGAAGCCCCTCTGACCTGCTGTGAGGTGGTCACAGGTCTAAAAGCAAAGGAGCAAACCGACCATGGACTGACCCCTCTAAAACTATAAAACAAAATGAACTTTTTCTCTTTATAAAGTAGATTATTCTGGTGCTTTGTAGTACAAGAAAGCTGGCTAACAGAAATGCCGCTTCCAAATTCTAATCTAGGAGAAGCCTGAATCTGTGGGGCCCCTTGTTGATGTGGCCACAGACTGGTAAAAACTAAAACTGGTGCACTCCACTAAAACCTTCCATAAAGGTGATGTCTAGATGCCTTAAGTATAAGCCAAATGTGGTTCACTTTTTTTTAACCTTGGGAATTTGTCACCTAAAGTGAAAGTCATCAGCAGGAACATAGTGAATTAGTCATATTATCAGAGGATGTCCAGTTCTGCAGCAGAGGATAAGAAATGGATTGTATAAAATGGGATAAAGTGAGGTACAGAGGCTGCGTAACAAGTAGCTTGTGAAGGATGAACAGAAGTCATAAGAAATGTGCAGAGATAATAAGTTGGAAGTTGTCTTAGTTTTATTTCCTGTGACTAATAGTATAATACTATAGACTAGGCAAGTTATAAAAAAGAGTTAAAAAGAAGTTATATTTTGGCTCGTGATCTTAGCCTAGGTTTTGAGGGACTAGACCTTGATGGCATTCTTGTTCACAGTCATATATATCATATCATATGTATAGCCATATATATGACTATATTATTGCCATATAAAGGATTTACTAAGTAGCTTATAGTGGCCGCCTACAGACTTATGGTGGAAGAATGCAAATGGCCTCTGCACCGGAGAATCAGAGCATCCTGTTGAAAGCTGAAGGCCTGGAGCTCACTGCAAAGGCCATATCATAAAGCTGAAGGGTCTACGCTGAAAGGTTGAAGAGCCTGCCCTGGGAGGAACTGGTAGAGACAAGCACTTAAAGCCAATGGCGAAGATCAGGCTCCCCCAAAGAAGCAAAAGAGAAGACTTTCTTCCTCTTTCCCTTTTTTATTCCACCCAGGCTACAAGGCTATTGGCTGAGGCCACCGACACCTGGATGTGTCTTTTCAGTTTGCACCATGTGTGTCAATCATTTAGACACACTCAGAATTGTGTTCCACTAATCCACTTGGCATTTTTTAATCCATTCATGTTGACTTCACAATTAAATATTGCACTCATTCAGTTAGTCACTAAGCAAGTTATTTCATTCATGAGGACAGAGCACTACACTAATCATGTCTCAAAGACCCCACTTGTACCCATCGTATCTCATAAATGGAAGTAAATTTCAACATGATGGGCCCAGAGGACAGCTCAACAACAGAACACATACTTAGTATGAGTGAGACCATAAGTTCAATTTCCAGCACCAACAAAAAGCCAAACAAACCAAAAACCCCACAAGATTTTAAGGGGAGACACTACAAATCATAGCAGAAACCCGTAAGTGATGTGATTGGGGGAAAAAAAGACTAAATTAGGGCCAGGGATTTAGCTCAAGTGGTACTACACTTACCTTGGAAGTACAAGGTCCTGAGTTTGATCCCTGGTTAAAAATTAAATAAATAAACTAGCAAGAGTGTTACTTATAAATTAAAAGAGATGGAAAGACTTCAGTTTGTAAGGTACACCTCATGCCACCTCTGAGTGGACTTTTTTTTCTTTCTACAATTCTGAGGATTTAATAAAGGGCCTACACTGAGCTGCCAAATATTTTTATTTTTTATTTTGAGGTAGTGTCTTGATAAATTAAGTCACTCAAGCTAGTCTTGAACTTTCAGTCGTCCTGCCTCAGCCTCCTGGAGTGCTAGGGTTATAGGAGTACACCAGCACAGCCAACTAAATTGATGATTTCTATCATCTCTAGATTGGTCACCCATAGATGACCCTCAGTATGTCTCATTCTGTATTCCATGTGCTCTGCCCAAGAAATACAGACAAGATCTGTAGTTTTCCAAACAAAGAGTTGCCAAAGAAACTCAGTGTTCTTCAAGAAAACAACCATGTGCCAACTCTGGACACCTCTGCCCACTGAGCTGTGGTTTAACCTGTGCAGTGAAGGTTGATGTTGGCACCAGAGAGACAGGAAGTGTGGACACCATGGGACCCAGAATTAGGCAGGTGACCCTAAACCCTACCTACACACATTCCTGAGTACAGTTACCCACCCCCGCCCTTCCTCCTTGCTTGTCACTGTGCTTTAACTTGGCTTAATAAACTACGAGGCTCAAACGTCTTCATTTGGTCTGTGTGCTCGCTATTTGGGGACCCTTAGGATTGTTTTCAGGGCAACAGACTTAGAGGTTACCACCAGGTCAAGGTCATTTCCTACACAGTGGGAAGGACTAAAGGAAACTTTATCTACCACTCAGGGGTGGCATGGTCTTTGCTGTCAAAAATGACATTGACCTTTAAGCAAGGGAAGAAGACAGCATGAGTGGGGCCCTCTGAGGCTCCTTGAAGCTCTAGCCGGAGAATGAATATTTATGTGAGGAAAATGAATATTCATAGGAGGAGGCTGGATATTTATGGCAAAGCTGAACCACAAACAATCTTTGGCCTTAGTAATTCCCACGCAAAAGGAACAATCAGAATGCCAGAACCTGGATGTTTATTTTTGCTCTGTACCAGATAATAGTATTAATATTTTACTTTTAGAAATGTGACGTGACCATCTACACTTTGTGCTCACAGGAAGTTCCATCTGAGAAGGGCTTGGAATAAGAAGCGAAGCTCCATTCCCTCTACCTGGAAGATTAAGAAGGACCGTAGGAAAAGAGGGAGGAATCAATGTAGGAGCTCATTAAACATGGCCCTGGAGGATGACGGTGGCTATGAGATTCAGAGAACTTAGTCCTGGAGAAAAGGGGGTGCTTTCTGGGGGGATGCTTGTGATTTGTTTTCCTCTGTTATCTTCTTCTTTCCCTTTATCCTTTGCTACACTGTTGTCCTCATAATTCTAAAATGATTCTGGGAGAGAGTTCAGGAAATACATGTGGGCAGAAGACTCTGGAAGCGGTCAATATAAGATATTCAACATCACTAATATTTCCAGAAATAGGGATCAAAACCAATAATACAAGTTCCTGGGAGAATTTTAAACAACTAAGAAATATGGTCTTAACCCAAACCAAAAAGAGACGTCGTTACTTACGCATGCTGGGTATGCCTCAAGACATAAATGATTCTGATTCTGCATTTTTGTGGGGTTTTTTAATGACTATAAAAAATACTATTACGCCAACAAAAGTTGCAGATATTGGAGGATTTAATGATAGCATGACAGCCAGGATTTATTGAAATAATAATTTAAAACAATCTTATGAGATGACAGTTATTTTTCTTGGTCATTGGTCACTTGGAGAAATCAGAGCTGGCAACCAGCATTGAGATTTTCCAGAGGAAATTACCCATGCTCCTGTTGTCCAGGACTGTTCTCTTTCTACCCAGTTTGGACTTCCCCCCACCCTCACACCACACCCAGACCTGCCATGCACAAGTCTGCCAGAGTCAGATAAATTCAAATCCAGGCACCGTCCTGGTCAGTGGCTCTTCTCGCTACATGAAAGTGGGATCTAGATGTATAGCTAAGAGCCTGAGATCTCTCTGAAATGAAGCTAAAACTGCTTAGCATCATCTAAGGACAGAAATAGTCAAGATGGAATGTTTACATGATCTCTTCACCCTTCACTTGTTGAGGAACAGATTTTATTCCGTATGTTGGAAGGAATTTCCCATTCTTTCGCTTTCTCATGCTCCTCTGATTCCAGCAGGAAAGATGTGTCAGTTAAGACTTGAACTTGACCGTTCCACATCACAGAAGCACCACGGGGCATTTCTCTTGTGCTTCGGTCCATCCACATTCTACCCCCCAAAGTATCGACTCTACAAAAAGGCAGGGATGCAGGAAGAGGGGGGGGGTCACCCTGCCCCGGGGAATCTGCCAGATCTCATGGAAATTTTGCAGTGGTTCTGAGTGTGAGCAGGAATAAAGTCTTGTGTTCATCATTAAGCAGTCTCCAATTTTTGTAGGCAGATTAGTGTGAGATTTTTCACTGGCCCCCAGCACGGTACCCATCAGAGAAGTCTGTCAAAACCTTTAAACCAACGGAACCATGTAAAACAGAAATATTGGCAAAACCTTCTAGTTTGGGTTTCTTTTATGAACTGTAGAGCTGTGAAACTTACAAGCTGGAGTTTATGCTGAGAGGAAGACCACAAACACAGGCCTTGCCTTGAAATTCCCTTTCATGTCTACCCAGGAACTGTCTGGCACTACTCAGGTGGGACCGCCTGGTGCCTGTTCCCAGCTGTAGATTATGATATCTGGGCATCTGTCTTTCGTTCACAGCTCTCAAAAGATTCTAGACACTGAAGCTCAAGAGAGCCCCTCTCATTAGCAACACTCCATAAATACTGTCCCACGTCAGTGCTGGGAGACTAACGCTGACTTGACTTCACAGGGAGAGGACAGCGGAAGCTCTATGTCTGGAACAGTCCTGGAGTCTGTCCTGCATTCCTCCGCTCTCAGCTTCCCAGAGATTTGCCAGTGTGGATTCCTCAGGGGACGTCTCCACCAGGCACACCGCGGAGAGGCGATGTCCAGGATGCTCCTGCCGCTCGTGCTCCTGGCAACAGACTTGCTGCAAACAGCAGCCAAAGGAATAGGTTGGGCTGACAGAGAAGCCTGGGAGGCCCTGGGGACCCCAGTTCCCTCCAAGGCAAGGTTCCACATTCTGCACGCATGAACGGAGACATCTAATCGGTACCAAGAAGGTCGTGTTTCAGGTTCCTGCATCTTGCCAATGCATCTGCACGACCAACCATCATGGGATTTCAGTGCTAAAACTGGGAAAGTCATGGGCCAACTGAGATAGGGTGGTCACCGGACCTCACAGTCCCCACCCCTTCATCTTTCCTGTGCAGCCCCCGGCGTGCAGACCCAACGTGGGAAGCCACTACTCTCTGCCTCATCTCTGAGGAGCTCTGATCATCCTGGGCTGGAACAGGCCACCCCAGCAGAGCTGAACCAGAAGCACTTCCAGCCACACACCCTTCTGTGCAAGGGAGGTCCAGAGTCAGGCTAAGCGGGAAAGTTGCTTGTGCCAGCAGACAGAGGGAAAAGACACACGAGCTGGGGTGACACGCAGAATGGAGAAAAGGGATCCCTGAGGTCTGGTGGACCCCAGCAGTGTCCCCCAGGGCTATTATTTTGCAGAGTGCAGTGAGGTGCCAGAGATTAAGCAACTTGCTGGTGTTGAAAAGCATTCATTCTGGATGCCTCGATTTCAAACTCTGGCCTCAGGACTGTGAGAGAAGCGTGTGCTGTTCTAGACCACACAGTCTGTGGTGCTCTCTCACAGCGGCAGACTGACAGGAGCGCCCTGGGATTATGGACTTGCAGGTGTCGCTGTGAGGCCCTGGGTGGTGGAGGGGACTTTAGCCAGCAGGAACAGGAAAGGCAGCTGTGAGGGCCTGAAGTGCAGTGGCCCCACTGTTCTGATGTCCGCTGTAGTGACCACTGGAGCAACTTCACAATCAGCCATCGTGAGCTGGAACCTCGGTCCCTAAGAAACCCTCACATTGTCATTTTCCCCTTTGAGCCTCAAGAACAACTACTAGAAACGAACACTCTCTCTCGTCCCCTGATTTTAG
Source organism: Thryonomys swinderianus (assembly GCA_004025085.1). NCBI lineage: Eukaryota > Metazoa > Chordata > Mammalia > Rodentia > Thryonomyidae > Thryonomys > Thryonomys swinderianus. Next base: position 10,080 of record PVIC010008606.1, read on the forward strand.
TATTGCCACATCTTACTTTTGCTTGGAATGTCAAGCACTATCCAGGATGCCCCTGTGCCTCCCATACCACCCCAACTCCAGGTCATCAGGCTTAGGGACTCACCTAGGACCCAGGAAGCCCAGTGACATGCTTGGCTGGCAGCCAGGGACAGTGAATGGCACCAGGCCACTTTAGGAACTCCTCGCTGCTCCTTATGAAGCCACTCTTGGCAGGGAAGCCATGGCCCCTGGAAGCTGCCAGATAAAATGATACTCAGAAAGAAGCTTTCATCTTGAGCCAGAGGATTAGCTCAGTGGTTCCAGCGCCTGCCTCGCAAGCGCAAGGGCCTGAGTTCGATCCCTGGAAATCACATACAATGCTGGGCGTGGAGACTCACGCCCACCAAAAATCAATACCACATACCACAGTGCCAGGCGTGGTGCCTCATGCCCATAATTCCAGCACTCAGGAGGCAGAGACAGGAGGATTGCTGAATTTGAGGCTTGCCTGGGCTACATAGTGAGCTCAGAGCCAGCCCAAACTACAAAGCGAGACCCTGTCTCAAAAAAAAAAAAAAAGAAGCTTTCATCTTTAGACAGTCCCCAGTGTTTTTGTTATGTAGAAGTATTTTGTTCTATAAGTGAAGCTGGTAACAACAGAGACTGTAAATGCAATTAAAAAGAGAAAAGAAAAACATTTAAAATTCATATGTTCTTAGTTGTTGTAGTGTAGTTATCAATGGTACATCCATTAATTAGGATGGCCATCACTTTTAAAAAATACAATTGGGCCAGAGATTTAGCTCAGAGGTTCCGCTGCCTGCCTAGCAAGCACCAGGTCCCTGGCTAGATCCCCGGTAACCACATACAGTGATATGATACTGGGCGTGGTGACTCACACCCACCAGCAATCAGTACCACACCCCACAGTGCTGGTTCTGGTGGCTGACACCTGTAATCCCAGCACCCAGGAGGCAGAGGCAGGAGGATTGCTAAGTTTGATGTTTGCCTGGGCTACATAGTGAGCTCAGAGCCAGCCTGAACTACAAAGCGAGACCCTGTCTCAAAAAAATTCAAGCAAAGGGCTGGAGATTTAGCTCAGTGGTTCCAGAGCCTGCCTCACAAACACAAGGCCGTGAGTTCAATCCCGGTAACCACATATGATGATGGGCGTGGTGACTCACGCCCACCAGCCATCAATACCACATACCACAGTGCCAGGTGTGGTGGCTCACGCCTGTAGTCCCAACACTCGGGAGGCAGAGACAGGAGGATTGCTGTGTTCCAGGCTTGCCTGGGCTACATAGTGAGCTCAGGGCCAGCCTGAACTACAAAGTGAGACCCTGTCTCAAAAAAGAAAAAAAAAAAGAATTCAAGTAAAAAAAAAAAAAGCCACCTAGAGTAGTCAAACTGACAGAGACGAGACAGAATGGGAGTTGCCAGGGCCGGAAAGGGGGGCTTGGGGAGTCGTTTAATGAGTACAGAATTTAAATTTTGCAAGATGAAAAGAGCTCTGGAGATAGATGATAGTGAAGTGACACAAAATGTGAATGTGGTACACACAAAATGGTAAATATTATATTATAAATATTTTAACACAATCTAAAATTTAAAAATGCAAATTTACAAAAAGAAATTTTCCTTGGGGCAACTGGGGAAATGTTCATGGGAATCTTCTAAACTCATTTGATACTGGTATGTGAGTCTAAAATTATTTCAAAATAAAATTTTTAAAATAAGTAAATTAAAGCATGTAAAAAGGTAAGAAACACATTTATAAATGCACAGGAGAAAATTACAAGAAGGTATTCCATATGTTTTAGCTCAGGGGATTTGTATGTGACATTTGTTTTTGTTTTTTTCAGCTCTTCTGGATTTGCAAACTGCAAGCCAGTACCACAACTAGGGGAAAAAATTACTTTTTATAAGTTCCCCACTACTTTCCTGCTACACATAGAAACATGATTCCCTTTTTGATATTCATGGATTAAAGCAGTTTTAGCTTAGTATCTCCAACAACTCCAAATGCCCAGTGTATTATAGAAGCAAATACCTTTTTGTTCAAGAGATTATAATCACCACCTCCATAATCAGTAGTATAACCAAAACCAGGCACACTAGATGTTGGAAAGAAAGCAAAAGGTTGTTTGGTTTTTTTTTGAGACAGGGTCTCGCTTTGTAGTTCAGGCTGGCTCTGAGCTCACTATGTAATCCAGGCAAGCCTCGAACTCAGCAATCCTCCTGTCTCTGCCTCCCGAGTGCTGGGATGACAGGCGTGAGCCACCACACCCGGCACTGTGGTATGTGGTGTTGATTGCTGGTGGGCGTGAGCCACCATGCCCAGCATTATATGTGGTTACCGGGGATCGAACCCAGGACCTTGCACTTGCGAGGCAGGCGCCGGAACCACTGAGCTAACCCTCCGGCCCGCAAAAGGTTTTTGATTCACTGCGTGTACTAGATCCTGAACTGGAGAGTGTCCCTGCCATCCAGCTGACTAGTGCCTTTGTCATGGAGCTATCAGAAAACTTTTTTTAAAAACTGATCACAATGTTGACATTCTGGTATCTTCAGCGGATTCTCCCATCCCTTTCCTTAACCCCCACCCCAGCCCATTCCAAAATTTCAAAGAAATTTCTTCTGTATAGGAAAAGGAAGTATGGCGGTGTTGAAACCAAAATTCTCATCTTCCAGCTAGCACGCTCTTGAGTTGGATTGTGTCTCCCCAAGAAGATATGTTGGAGTCCTAACCCCCAGTCCCTCAGAATGAAATCTTACTTAGGGATGAGGGTCTGTTATAAACTGAGTGATTGGTTCCACACTTGTATTTAGAAGTCCTGGTGGTCACAACAGGAGATGGGACATTTGAGAGGAATCTAAGATTCTACACTATAATAAAGGTGGAGCCCCCATGGTGGGATAAGTACCCTTTTACAAGAAGATACGAGACCAGTTTTCTCTCTCTCTCTCTCTCTCTCTCTCTCTCTCTCTCTCTCTCTCTCTCTCTCTCTCCCCCAGGTGAGGACATAGCAAGAAGATAGCTGCTGGCAGCCAGAAGGAGGACCCTGCTAGAACCCAACCGTGCCAACACCCAGACTCTACCCAGTCTATGACATTTTGTTATGACAACCAAGTTGACTGGCACAGCATCTTATTACAGAGATTTTAAGATCATCTTGTGGGGGGACTCAAACCCAGCATGACTAATGTTCTTACAAAAAGGAACGTGGCCACAGGAGTCAGACAAGCACTGGAGGAAGAGGCTGTGCAGACCCAGCAACAGTGACGCCTGTGAGCCAGTGAACGCCTGAGGCTCCAGGAGCACCAGGAGAGGCTCGCAGCCACCCACAGTACTCCGGAGGAACCAACCCTGCCAGCACTGGGACTATGATCTTCAACTCCCAGAACTGTGAGCCAATACTTTTCTATTGCTTAAGCCGCTCAGCTTGTTCAACTCTGTTTCAGCAGCCCTAGCAAACTGGCTTTCTTTGGGCCTTTCAAGCCAGTTGCTTTCCTGACAAATCCGCTGCTGGCCCCCAGAGGGTAGATTCACTGCCTTTGGATTCAGCTCTTGCCAGTTTCAAGTTTCCTCCTCAAGTGCAAATCTGACAATCAGGCATTTTTTTCACATGGGCCTCAAAGACACAAATCTTTGAACAGACACAAATCTGTCCATCTGCATCCTCCAGCCCCCTTTTGTCTTAGGTCTGTCAGGCCTGCGGATCCTCATCAGAACAACCTGACTCCTGAGTTCCACTAACCTTGAACGCCTGCCCAAGTCTAGCCCTTGGAGCCTGTCACACAAACTGAAGACCTGATGACCTTGAGGACCACAGGGCAGAAAGAAGGACATGTGGCTCTGTGGAAACCTTCCAAGAGTTGATCACACAGCCTTGCACGGCCCCGGATTAGGGTGCCAAGACTCCATCCAGGGAGGCATGGTTGGTGGCCCAAACCCACAGCTTGTGGCTTGGCCCTTGATCAAGGAAATTCACAGCCCATATCCTATAGTAGGGGAGGTAGTTTGCGGTTACAGATGAGATCACAAGTTCTGACTCTGTGTAGCTTAGCAATACGAAAAACACAACACTAACATCAAGCTTTTACTTCCCCGGTATGGTGGAAGGAGGACCCTCAGCTTTTTCTCCCTGGGTTCTGCGGAGAGGCGTGTCTAAAATTAAGAAACTGGCAGTTTGACTTCTTCTGAACCTTGGCTTCTAGGTGGCTGTGTGACACTGTATACACACCGTGTTCATATTCTCTCTCTCCCTCTCCCTCTCCCTGTCTCTCTCTCTCTTCCCCCCCTCTCATTAGGAGAACACAAGTCCTGTTGGATTTAGGATCTCATGCATACGACCTCATTTAACCCTAATTATCTTCTTAAAAAACAAATCTCCAAATATAGTCATATGGGAGGCTAATATTTCAACATATGAATAGGACAGGAGGTGGACACACAGTTAAATCCATAACAGAATCCAGGGTAAAAATGAAAATGTCCATTCCCTTGGCAACGAGCAAGTCCTTGGTGATGCTGGAGAGTAATTACTTTCAGATTGCAGGAGAAGAATTCAGAATGCAGAGGGGCAAGATAAACTGAACCACATTAAGAAACGGAGATAACGATTTATACTTGATACACTTCAGTTTCCATATTTTTAATACATTTACCTAAGCTGGGATGAGAAGAAAAAGAGGAAGAACAGATTCAAGATGGGACTGCTTTGGGTCAGATTAGCTGGTACTGCGATGGTTTATGTCCTTCCTGAGAACTCTATGGAAAGCTTCGCGGGGAATTGCTAAGGTGCTTCCTTGCTGGAGAACACGCAGTATTTCTAAGGACAGAATAAACACTTAAGCTTCTTTTACCAAGACTACTTGTGCACCCATTGACCTGGACTCCTGTGTGCTCAGAGCGTGTCTGGAGAGACTTACGGAAATCGAAGACTGATATGAACAAGAACATCTGCCAGAAACCAGAAGAAGAACTCACCGCCTCTTGCCTGAGTAAAAATGAAATTGTCAGGCCGGAGATTTAGCTCAGTGGTTCCAGCACCTGCCTCGCAAGTGCAAGGTCCTGAATTCGATCCCAGTAACCACATAGAATGCTGGGCGTAGTGACTCACGCCCACCAGCAGTCAATACCACATACCACAGTGCCGGGTGTGGTGGCTCACGCCTGTCATCCCAGCACTCGGGAGGCAGAGACGGGAGGATTGCTGAGTTCGCGGCGGCTTGCCTGGGCACCATAGTGAGCTCAGGGCCAGCCTGAACTACAAAGTGAGACCCTGTCTCAAAAAAAAAAAAAAAAAAAAATGAAGTTGTCCCCAGATCAAAGACTCTCAAAACTTGTACAAAGTAAAACAATGGGTGTGCAGGACATTTGACATATTACAAAGGAACTTTTGGAGAAAAAGCCAAGAACAGATGGCAAAGATGAGAGTTAGTGGTTGCTTTTGTCACAGAAGGTTTAAGAAAGGAAGGCAACAGCTCGGCAGTGGAGCACCTTGTCACTCAAGAGCACGGGACACGTTGAAAAGGTCAGCCAGACGGTGGATTCTGAGCACGGGGCTGACGCGTTATATTCAAATAGAAGCAAATTCTGACACCAGGGACATTTCTCTGAAAGCCTGCCAAGGATATTGAATGATGAACTTAAGCTAAGAAGTCTTGGCATTTGCCCCAATTCTTCGAGAGGTTTGAAAACATAAAAAGCACACGTGTTTTTGAGAGAATTATGAAGCATGGTGTTTCTATTGTAATCCAGAACCAAAGCACCTACATTTTCCTATAGAAAGCTTTGACATTAGCCTGAGATTTAGAAAAAATAGCTAGTTCAAAAGCGAAAGTAAAGCATTTCCTTAATATCAGGAACAGCATTTTTTGTTCATCCATTCCACAAAAGCAGTTATATCAGATTATTTTATGTATAAATACTAGTGTGTTTGGGAGATGTTATTATTTTTAGCACTCTGGCCTATGATTTGCTTCTCAACAGAGACAATGCCTTGGCTTGAGGCTTGCTGTCTGTCACACAATTTTGGGTGAAAGATGATATGTAATGGGCTCATGTGCATATCTATTTCACCAGAAATGGTTCCAAATGACTTTCTGTTGTTAATATATTTTTAAAATCTCTCCACAAAGGGATTGGATTTGCCTACTGTTGGTAACAGCCAAAAGAACATGATGAACTAGTGCTCCTTTGAGGGCCCAGAAAACAGTAGATGAGCCTGGAGCATCTGGTAGTTCCAGGGGGTAAGAAAGTACTTAAAAACAGAGAAAGGAAGAGTGAAAAGGGACTTGGGAACCAGCCTGAAAGAGTTTCCTACAGTCACGGCTAGAACAGTGTGAGCTCCAGAATAAATGCAGTAGCTGATTATAACCCAAAGTACAAATAAATACCCATGAGTCCAAGTTAATACAAATAAGTGGTCGGGTAAATTTAAAAATGGGGGAGGGGAGGCACATTTCCTTAAAAAAGAATTTCACATAAGGTATGTAGTCTCCCTTCCTCTAGAGAGGTCCATCCCCTCTCCAATATTTTTAAGAGTGAGCTAGATTTAGTGATTTACTGCCCAAAACTAGAGCTCATAAAGGGAAAAACAAGAGTTTTCTAAAATAAGAAGAGCTGGCAAACTTTACCTTAAATTACCCAGGGTCTAGGGGCTCACGTCCAAAGTGATATCCTATAGCTGATGTGCTGAGAAGCGGACTTTGCCTCTGTGGATTGCTTTATAAAAACAAACATACAAAACAAAGAACTCCAGTCTGGTCATGATGGAAACAACAGGCAATCCTAGGCTGGGGGACAATCAACAGGATACCAGTCAATGTTCCTTAAGACTGTAAAGGTCACAAGAGACACAAAACTGACCAACTGTCTCAGGTCACAGAGATGGAAAGCCATGAGGACTAATTGTAACGGGGTATCCTGGGCTGGACATTGGGTCAGGAAGAGAACATTAATAGGAAAAATGGTGACATCAAAGTACAGTCTAGCGTGTCATTCATAGTAATCCTCCAATGCTAATTTCTTGGTTCTGGCCAATGCATTATGATTGTGTGTAATATTAATAATGAGGAAAATTGAATGAGGAGTGTGTGAGAACCTCTGCACTGTCTTTGCAAACTTTTTACAAAACTTTTTACAAATTTTTTTACAAAATTTTTTTACAAATTTACAAAATTTTTACAAAATTTTTTACTCCATATTAAGTTCATTTTTGTTTAAAACAAGAAGATGAATTCTGTGTGGGTTTCCCATTACTGTAACCTGAGATAATCTGTAAAGAGAAAAGGATTATTTTGACTCACAGTCTTAGTAATTCTAGTCCATGATTGATGAGCCCCATTGTTTTAGGCTGTGAAGGTACGTCTTGATGGAGCCTGTGGCTAACCAATACCTTCTTAGAACCAGGAGCCAAAGAGAGGGGCTGGAATCCCAGAGATCCTCTCAGGGACACACCCCCAGTGACCTAAAACCTCCCACTAGACCCCGCCCCTCAACAGAACTGAAGACATGGGATTGAGCTTTTACTATATGGGTCTTTGAGTGACACTTGAGATCCCGCCCACAGCAAATTCCAAGGGCAAAGCAAAAGCTTTTTGAAAAACACTCATAACACTAAACGGTGCCTCAAGGGGATGAATGAAATCCCATTTTTTTGTTTTGATGTAGAATTTCTACCTTCACCCTAAGAGAGAAGACAGGAGGATCTGGTCTCAGGGAGGGAGAATTTTGGGTAAGAAATACTGCATTGGATGTAAACTTTCTTAGAAATGTAGTAAACACGTCTAACAGGGTTCTGGAGATATAGTTCAAAGAATCAAGAAGATGTTGATGATCTAGGCCCAAAGGGAGAACCAGAGGTCACATCAAGATCTCATGAACACCTAGCACAGCCTTCCTGTGATGAAGCTCCCACCCCAGTTGTCCCACTGGTCTCTCTGATTCATTTGTAAAAGTTTGTGTCGGGAGCTCTCCAGACCGTCAACCCAGCACTGACTTCCCTAAGTGTTACCCCCACTTCCAACCCAGAACCAACCAGAAAGAAGCCAAATAAGATCTCCAAACTACTCACATGATACTTCCTACTTTGAATTCAGCTGCCCCAGAGGCCTCATGCCAGCAGCCTCTACTCAGAGCTCACCTAGCGCCTTCTCTTTTCCACTGCAGCTTCCCCACTCTGTCTGTGCAAGTCTCTGCCAAGTGCGAGTGACCGTGGCTCCCTCCTCACTGCAGACAGCTCTGAACGCACTGCCCGTCTCTTCTCATTGGATAGCCTTCATTATTTCCATACCTGGGTTCTGTGGGTGTATTTAGTTTGCTAGTTTCCATAGTAAAATACAGGACTGAGTGGCTGAAAAGACAGATCTGTATTCTCAGAGTTCTGGAGACTAGAATCCCAGATCGAAGCATTGGCTGGTAGGGTTTCTGAATCCTTCCTCCTTGACTAGCAGACAGCTGCTTTCTCTTTGAGACCACACACGGCCTTTTCCCTGTGTCCTTGAGTCCCTGCTGTGTCTCTGTATGCCGAGTGTTTTCTTCTTCTGAGGGACCAGTCAGACTAGAGCCCACCCTAATGACCTATTGAACTCAAACAAAACCCCTACCTCCAACTATAGTTATATTTCAAAGTATCAAGGGTTAGAGTTTCAACATAGATTTAGGGGAACACAATTTAGACTATAACTGTGGGGTAGTGACAAGCTCCACCAGAGTGAGACAGAGCTGTGTGAGTGCCATCTTGATTAGTGACACATCACCTTCCAAAATGCCTACTTGAACTGATTGTGTTTGTTCCATAGTCTGTGCTCAGTGCAGCTGGAAGCTTGGGACAAGACATGAAGGGGAGGATAACATACTACTTTTTAAACTCGTGTCCTTCTCTCTGTCTCTGTCTCTCTGTCTCTGTCTGTCTGTCCGTCTCTCTCTCTCCCCCAACACTCTCATGGAACTCAGGGGGACTTGGCCACTGCACTACACACCCAGCACTTTTTAAGACCGAGTCTCTCTAAGTTACCCAGACTAGCTTCAAATTTGCAATCTCCCTGCCTCAGCCTCCTGAGGAATAAGGATTGCAGGTGTGTAGCACTATGCCCAGGAAGGATAGAGTCAGTATTCACTTTTACTTTACTGAGGAGATTTCTATTACACCGGCATAATAAGCAATTGTATGGGTGGAGGGAGTGATGAGGTATAGTTGCCAAATCCCTATTAAGTCACCAAAGGAAAAGAATCAAAGGAATGTATGTTTGATAACTGGAGACAGTGGCTCACCATATAACTGAGGTCTACAATTCCTTGCTCCCAGGATCTAATGCAGGAAGAAACACTGATGTCTTCTGTAAAAAGACGTTAGTACCCAAAGTCAGAGCCCCAGTACATACTTTTCATATTCTTTCTCCTTCTCTATCCTTCCTTCCCTCCCTCTTCCTACCATCCTCTGTCTTTTTTTCTGGCACATAAACAACTTAGATGAGGGGAATTTTCACTCTTCTTTCCCTTTAATGCCCTCCAGAAATCTATTCATGCAAGTCATATAACTCACCTTAACATGCATTTGCAATTCTATTTTTCACCAATTCATCCATCCATCCACCCACTTATCCATCTACTCGAATGCTTTCTCATCCATCTGCCCATCCATTCATTCATGCACTACCCACCTACCACCCACCCATCAATCCATCCATGTAAATGCTTGAAACACTGAGTGTAGATACAAAGATGAGAATGCCAGTGTCCCAGGGCCCTGGGAGACAGTACTCAGTGCTGCGGTACCAGGACTTACAGGAGGGCAAGACAAAGGAGGCTTGGGAAAGTGGAGAGAGCACTCACACGTACCCTCGTCCATCAAACACTCCTCACAAAACAATTGCCTTCCTCCTGTTATGATCCCCACCAAGTCCACTCTCTCTGAGGCACAAGATTTTACAAAAAGGAAGGTGCAGCCGGGCGTGGTGGCTCACCAGCACTCGGGAGGCAGAGACAGGCGGATTGCTGAGTTCGAGGCTTGACTGGGCTAAATAGTGAGCTCAGAGCCAGCCTGAACTACAAAGTGAGACCTTGTCTCAAAAAAAAAAAAAAAAAAAAAAAAAGGAAGGTGCAGACCTGAGATACTACGGCATCCCAAAGCATCCTCCAGGGCCTCCTTTAAGTCTAGGTTCTTCTGGACTTGGAGACAGATTTTGCTATCAATAAACCAGGAGTCCTTCAGTCCCCTTGTTATGTTGGGTCCAAAATGTCCCCCCCCCCAGCTTCATTATGTTGAAGACTCAATTGCTTTGGTGATTGAGGGCCCTAACTTCACCAAGTGGATTAATCTACTGATGAGTCCAGAGCTCAGTGAGCTTCTGGGAAGTGGGGGCTCATTGGAAAGGGCAGGTTACATGGGGCATGGCTCCAAAGCGCATCTCCAGTCCCTCCCTTTCTGTCTGACTCTCTTGCTCCCTCTGTTTCATGGCTGCTGAGTGTTGAGCAGCTTTTCTCCCCCCAGGCCACGGAGGGAGCCGACCTTGGGCTGGGATTTCTGCAAGCGTGAGGCACAGTAAACCTTTCCCCCTCTGAGTATGTCAGGAATGAGGTCACAGAAACAGATCGCTGAGGGGAGCGCTTCCTTTCTCCATTAGACCCTCCGATGCCTCGCCCATGAAAGATCGGCCGAACTGCACCTCTGCTTCTTAAAATTATTTCCTGAAATGTCCTAAAGCAGAGAGAAGAGAGTCACAAAGTTCCCAGGGATTTTTGCATCTTCCTGTGGGACACGTTAATTTGAAATAAAATGTTTTGTTTGGCGGTTACATTCACAATCCGTGGTAGAAACCTAGCCCCCGAGAAGCTGAACTGTGCTCAACCTGGGATTCCGTGTGTTTCTTGGTGACTGCTTCAAACTCCTACTTCAGATCCAGGCTCAGAGATGGGTAAATTCCAAGGTCCTTGTGATCCTCAGGGTGGATCTGAATGGTCTGAAGTGTCTCATGTACTTTAAGTGGACGTGGGCAGGAAGGACGCTGGATGGGCTGTTTGGAGCTCTCGGACTCAAAAGCTGCGCAATGCATCTTTCAGGGGCACTGTCTGGCTCGTGGCTCCACGTCATCAGCTGTGAGTAATGGTCATGAGCGGTCTACAAGCACCATTCAGCTTGCATCCGCTCTGCATTTAAACGTGTGCCCTGATCCTTTGAGTGAGCTCTCTCTTTTATATGCAAACAAGAGCCCATTTTTCAAAAGCCCTTCAAGAAAGAGAAATGGAAAATGGCTTGAAATAGAAAACAACTTGAAAGCCTGGACCACATGGGGCAGGAACGGATGTGAGAATCGGAAACAAAGCAGCGAAGACAGACTTGTGAGCAGGTTGATCTCCAAAGCATCAGTGTGACAGTGACAGCAAACAGGCCTGGAGATTTACTCCACGGTCTGAATGCAGCTCAAGTGTCCCCAAGGCTGCGTGTATTGGTATTTAAGCCCCATGGTGAGGTACAGTAAGAAGGAGGAAATGTAATTCAACTGTGGTGTTTAGAAGTAGGACATTTAGGAGATGATTAGGATCAGATAAGGTCATCAGGACAGAGCCCAGTTGAAAACCATAGCTACACAGGAAGAGAACCCAGAGGATGTAGACACACATATGTCACTGTACGACAACCTATGTCACCTTAAGCTTCTGCCTGCAAGAAGACCACCTTGATTTTGCACCACAAACCTGAGCTAAATAAATCTCTTTTCTGCAGAAACTTTAGTTATTACATTATAGTAATGAAAAATAAATAGACCAGTGCTGAAAACAACACAAGAAATGGCAAAGAGAAAGGCCTGGCTCTTTCCCCCATCTGCGTTTCTCCTTAGGTTAAATCATCGGCCAAACTCTTAACCAGCTCATAACCATTATCAATAGACCTTCCCAGAGCCCCGAGAGTCCCCACTAGCTCAGATATTATAAAAGCCCCTCGGTGAATTCCTGAAATGGGCATTTGTGATGCGTGACTGCAGAAGTCATGAGACCTGGGTAGAGCCTGCGGACCTACCTGTGAAATTGAGAAAATACAACACTTCACAGCATTCTTGTGAGGATTCACTAGGGGTTAACAAACTACGGCCTGAGAGTTGAGGTCTTCTGAGGCCTGTTTTCACATGTCTGCCCGATAAAAATGGATTTCACATTTCCAAAGAGTTAAACAACAAAAACAAAAACTAAACCAAAAAGAAAAACTCAACAAAACCAGAATACGCAACAGACTGGGAGGCAATCCTCTGAATTTAGAACATTTGCTAGCTGTCCTTTGCAGAAAAAGGTTATAGGTCTTAGGATTAAAGGAGGAAATATTTTTGCAACCAACTGGCACTCTGAACTTAGCGCACAAGGAACACAGAAAAGATGGAATTTCACTCCCTAAAAAGAGAAGTTTCTGGGAGCAATTTAGTCGCAGTCCCTACTAAATGGATTCAGTAGATGAAACAAAATTTGTAAGACTCATATACTCTATAAATATTATTATTTGGCCTTCCCTCTGTGTTAGTCTACTAGGGCTGTCACGACTTGCAAAGTGGCTCAGATAACAGAAATGTCTTTTCTCACAATTCTGGAGTCTAGAAGTCCAAGATCAAGAGGTTGGCAGGGCTGGTTCCTCCTGAGGGCTCTGCTCTGGGCTGGCCGGCAGCCACTTTCTGTGTCCTCACATGGCCTCTTCTCTGTCTGGTGTCCCTTTGTCTCTTTTTTTTTTTTTTTTTTCGCTTTTTGAGACAGGGTCTCACTTTGTAGTTCAGGCTGGCCCTGAGCTCACTATGGTGCCCAGGCAAGCCACCGCGAACTCAGCAATCCTCCTGTCTCTACCTCCCGAGTGCTGGGATTACAGGCATGAGCCACCACGTCCGGCATTGTGGTATGCGGTGTTGATTGTTGGTGGGCGTGAGTCACCACACCCAGCATTCTATGTGGTTACTGGGGATCGAACTCAGGTCCTTGTGCTTGCGAGGCAGGCGCCGGAACCACTGAGCTAACCCTCCGGCCCCCTTCGTCTCTTCTTATATGTGCACTGGCCGGATTAGATTAGGATCCACTCTAATGGCCTCATTTCACCTTGAGTCTTTAAATGTCCCGTCTTCAAATGTACTCACATTCTCAGGTACTGGGGCTACAGCTTTGATGCAGGAATTTGGGGAAGACATAATTCAGCCCCAAATGCTCCCTTTAAGTTAAATAAAATATTAAAAATGACCAATTCTGATGCTTGACTTAGAAATGTAACCCTGGGCCGGAGATTTAGCTCAGTGGTTCCGGCGCCTGCCTCACAAGCGCAAGGTCCTGAGTTCGATCCCGGTAACCACATACAATGCCGGGCATGGTGACTCACGCTCACCAGCAATCAATATCACATATCACAGTGCCAGGCGTGGTGGCTCACGCCTGTCATCCCAGCACTCGGGAGGAGGCAGAGGCAGGAGGATTGCTGAGTTCCAGGCTTGTCTGGGCTACATAGTGAGCTCAGGGCCAGCCTGAACTAAAAAGTGAGACCCTGTCTCAAAAAAAAAAAAAAAAAAAAAAAAAGAAAACATAACCCTTACATGCAAAGCGGTGTTATAATTGTGCTATGGCGAGGCAAGACCAGTCCTATGTTAAGGGATCTCCAAGAGGCAGACATCTGGACCTTTTCCAAGGTGGCAGAGACACCTACTGCACCCCACAGTGCCACATGCTCCCCTCATTTCCCAGCTTTGCGCTCATAGGCAAGGCCCCAGGGCTTGCTTGAGCCAATGGGCTGTGGGAGGAAGCAATGCACTCTTCCAAGAGCGCCCGGAGAGGGTGGAAGACTCCCGTGTTTTTGCAGTAGCAGCCAGAGAAGTTTCACGTCAAAGCGATAGAACCGCAAGCCATAAACAGTCTAGATCCCGAGTGCCACACAGAGAGCAGCTGCTCTGGAGTGAGCGAGCCCCAGACCACCTTGGATAGGAAAAAGACCTTTCCTGGCAAGGACACGATTTGTTGACTGTATCGCGAAAGCCACGTCTGATCTGTCTGACACTGGCTGCCAGTGAAGGCTTCACGGCTCAGAACTGCCCTGAGTGCGTTGCCAACTCGGGAGCAGCTTGTGCCCCAGACAGGGCTGCAACAGCCCTTTTCTGCGGCTGTGCTAACAGGTCTAGAAAGTACTCATTTTTTGTTATGATAAAAAGCTTCCACGTAAGTCAAAGCCTTTGCTTTTAAATAGGTTTCAGGCCATCTTCTAGGGAATACGAGTGACTTGGGTCCTAAAGTCAGAGCCACTGAAGTTTTTATCTGTGAAAGGTTCCCTGGCCTTGCCCTCTCCACAGTGCACCATCTTTTACTTATAAAGCACTGGATTCCAGTTGACTCTGGAGTTTGTTTTACATCTAGCCATTTTATGTTCCCAGATGTGGCTCCCCAAAATGCCTCATTATCTGCACCCCAGTTCGGGCATACTTACCTGTGGGAGGGGCCTGCTGAGCCCGAGAGACTTGTCTTCTTGGTCAAAGACCGCTGCCGGCCCTTCCCCCACAGGCCATTCCTGCGTGCTCACAGACAGCACACCCTAGACCTCACTGTGTGCCGTTGAAACACATCTACAGAGAAGTACAAATATGTACCCCATTTGTCTTTGGAACCAGATGTCTGAAAAGCTCCCTTGACAAAAAGAAAAAAAACTGCCACAAACAATACCCTCATTTACTACTCAGGAAATACGCTCCTTTCAATGAAAAGTGATGACATTAAATTGAACCGGCGCCCGGGACTGCTCTTGATTCTGACTGTGCCTGTGGCACATGGAAGTTCCTACAAAGAAAACAAATACAATAACCAAGAGGCTTCTAGGCCCCCTCTCAAAATACACCCGTCTTGCATTCGTTCTGAGTTTGTCTCACTTTATGATATGGCTATATGCAAACAGTTTAAATGATTTAATGCACTAGAAATGGACGCCTTTTCATAGGCACAGTAGATAATAAGGCTATAGGAATTGTCACTTGCTGGGGAGATCTGTTGAGAAAAAGAGTCCAAAAAGAAAGCTGCCTGTCTGCATATTTAGTGGTGGGTACTGGAAAGAGCAATGCTCAAGCATCAGCACAGTCGGTAAAGTTACACACAGAACTGTGCAAAATCTCAAGAAGTTGCATCCTATTGAGATTAACTTAAAAATGTGAAGACTGGATCCTGGTAGGAACCTCAAGAATACCTGTTGCCATGACAACTTGATCTGCTGTCAGCTTTCCACTCTAATTTCAGTGGCCGCACTCTGATTTCCCTCGTGTTCCTAACGACATGCTCCACACCGCCTCTGGGGCCGGCTCCTGCAGGGCTCTGGGGCATCCTTGAACTACTGAGCCCCAGGCTTCTCTTCATCAAAATGACTGGACTTGGACCAGGATTCCTGTCTGCCCAAACATGTGATTCTTGTAAGAAAGCATCAAAACTCAATACCTGTTCTTTTATATCCCTATCAACCTTTGGAGAGAGTTTGGGGTAGTGAGAAAAAGGGGTTGCTCCACTTTCTAGCCATGCCACTCTCTAAGTCTTCAGTCCCTATTCTGAAAGGGGTCATAGCGTTGAATGATGGTGGCACACACGAAAGACACTGTGCGAATAGCCCAGTGATGACTAGGTCAGACAGTGCATCTAACCCCATGCCATAACCTTACCCCATCACCCTGGGCCCAAGACATCTGTGGCCCACGAGACATTCTGGAGGCACCATGGGAACCTTGAGCCCTTAAAACAAAACATGGTGTTTCACCCTGAACTGCCACTTACAATAGGTCAGTCTTGTGCAAACGGATCTGTGGTAGGAGAAATGGAGCAGGGATGCCAGAGTGCCACCGTACTCCTAATACCCTACAGCCCAGTTCACGCTCAGATCTAATTAGTCACAGGGCCAAGAACCTAGGCAATCAACTGTCCTCTTCACAATGCACTTGATGTTTTTAGATTTATCAGCAAATAAAGAAGGAGTCATAGTGAGGAAAAAGTGTATTTCACAGTCATTATAAAAGTACATATATTTAACAATGGTGACATAAATATAGTCCTTATTTATGACCAAATCAAACAATTAAAAATGGACTTTTTCTCCTGGAGTTTGTCCCCACGGCAGCTGGGTCATTTCCGTCAGTAGCTACAGGCTGACTGAAATCACAGGCACAGACAAATTTAGGGACAGTCGTGAGTCAAATAAACAACATACTCTGTACTTACCAAAGGGATGGTCAAGTTTTCCATATAAATATAATAAAATAATAAAGAATCGAGCATTTCTTCTTTCACTCGGTCTCATAGATTTCTTAGTTGCTCACACACACCGGAAATACAGCTTATTCCCTTCCGTCACCCTCCTCTCCTCTCACTGGTTCAGAGTAAACCTGAACTCAGGAGTCCACGTTGCCAATGGCAACCCAGCGGCTGGTGGTACCGCAGCTGCTCCTGAAGAACAATCAACATGCTCGGCACGAGCTAACAGCAACATGGAGACATGCAGCTTCGCAAGGAAAGAAAAACGCAAGAGAGATGGTATAAGGGTCAGCAGAAAGTTCCCGGTGCACAGGCACACGTTTCTCCGGCCTGCTCAGGGGGACCGTTGTAGGCAAAAGCCATCTTGACAAGAAGATTCTCCACCCAGTGAAAGTCAAGCATCTCATGTCGAAAGAGGAGAGGGTCTGTCGGATGATTCTTTTCTTTTCTCTGCTTGAAAAAAACACCACTTTCAGCATACAGTTCAGAACCTGCTCTAAGACCACACAAAGAAGGAACAGCAACATCCGGGAGACTGATATCCTCTGACTATGGCCTAGAGCTGGGGCAATGCCATCCGAGGGAATGGGCAGCCCCAGGTCTTGCCAACAGAGCCGGGTGCCTTCTGCAGTTAGCTTGAGATCTGGTCTCTCCTTACTGGATTGGAGCTGGGAAGGGCTCAAAGAAGTCTGTGCTGGCAAAGGGCTCATCGCTGGGGAAATGAAGGCGGGTTCGCCATTCTCAAGGGACACTGCCCATTTGGAATCAGTGGACTGAGATGGCCTCGTGGAGTGGCCACCATGGTATCTCTGGTCACATCTATACTACAGAGTCAGAAGTTGAATTTCCCACCAGAAAAAGGTGCACACGCTTGTAATCCCAGCTACCTAGAATACTGAAGCAAAAGAATGCCAAGTTCAAAGGCAGCCTGGGCGATTTAGTAACACCTTGTCTTGAAATAAAAAGGGCTGATAATATAGCTCAGCACTGGAGTACTGGCCTAGCCCTGAGTTCAATCTCTAGTATCATTAAAAAACAAAAAAAGCCTGTAATCCCAGCACTCGGGAGGCAGAGACAGGAGGATTGCTGAGTTCGCGGCGGCTTGCCTGGGCACCATAGTGAGCTCAGGGTCAGCCTGAACTACAATGCAAGACCCTGTCTCAAAAAGCAAAAAAAAAAAAAGGAGTTAAAGAATAGTCAGATTCCAGGTCATTCCCTAACCCATCTCCTAAATGAACAGCTGTCCAACTTGGGCCATCTCAGTCCACTGATTCCAAAATGCAACGAGGTTTTCCTTCCTGTCTGCTGAAGATCAGGGCCCAGGCCCTCCGTGGAGAAAGCCCCCATCAGGCTGTAGACGGATGCAGTCAGACAGCACCGGGGTCCACAAAACACACACACAGGGATAGCACAGTCACGAAAGTAGAGACACATCTTTGGTTCAATCCTTAGCAAAAACCCTGTTTGGGGGATGCCGCTTCCCTGGAGGAAGGAAGTGTCTTACGTGCGGACACACGCCCTGCCCGGCGAGCCTGTCCACAGCTCACAGCGGGTGAGCGGAGCTCTCGCCACACCTACTTCCTGGGCAGTGTGAAAGCCGCGTGGCACAGAGGTTACACTGGTGGCTGGCCACCCGAATCCTGCCGCAATACTCTCTGTGTGGGAGGAGCCAGCTGTGTCCCTGCCTTCCTGAAGGGAAGGATCACAGCTCTAAGGGTACAGCAGGATGAACACAAGCTGAGATTCCTGTAGGTCACTGCGATCCAATGCCACCAAAAGCCACCAGAGCTAGCTTTTCTGCACTCTGTGCTGTATCACTGCCTGCAAACATGAATTTGGTGAAGCTGCTTTTCATCTCCACCCAGATTTCTAAAACTCTGTGTTACCTCAATTTAATGACATCCCATAAAGAAAAATTCTCTTTGGACAAGATCACTCAAGCATAGTCCCCCACCCCCACCCCCACCCCTACCATCAGCACCATCACCACCATCACCACCACCAGCACCACTGGCGCCAAAATCTTGCTTGGGTGGGGATTTCCTTTAGCTATTTTCTTCCGTCAGGGTCCAGACTGTTCCGTCCTCAGCCTGAAGATCTACGCTGTGTCCCTCGGGTTCCTGGGATCTGGTGCTCCAGGTCCACCTCCCTCCCAGCGGCAGAGATCTGGTGTCAGTCACCAAGAGAAAGGCCACTCCACTCCAAAGGTCCCCGTGAGGTGGCCTTGATGAGCAAAGTGTGGACACTCGTTGGTCCTTCTGAGGCTGGAACCGAACACTGGGCAGAGAGTAACCGGTGAGAAGCAAACCCGCAGGCAGGAAGAAGAAGCGTACGGTCTGGATCAGTTTCGTCTTATTCCTGGTTTTCAGTCATGAGCCCAGCAGCAGGAGACAGAAGAGGGCTTGGAGGGCGAGAGGGAAAGGAAGGGTGGTCTGGGCCTGGAGCCAGCTGCACCCGCAGCCAGGCCACCTGGGGACCTCCAGCATCTTGGGAGTCCCTGGTGAGGTGCAGCTGAGCACGCTTTGGGGGTGTGGATTTGGGAGGTGGCCCGACAGGCGTAGAAGAGGCCTTCGTTACACTGACAGATGTGCGCCGCTCTGTTCCGTTGCCTTCCTCATGGAGACCCAGAATCTTGCTGGTCCAGGTTAACACTGGCCCTTGACTGCATCCGCCAGGTCAAAGGCGAGGCTGCCGGGGGCAGCGGGCTGCAGCGGGGGCATGCTGGCCTCCGGGGGCCTCTCCGCCGAGGGCTGCAGGCTCTGGTGACGCTTCCGCAGCATCTGTCCAATGCCCATCATGGGGAACCTGCCCCGGCTCTTCACACAATTGGGGCTCCCTAGAGGCTGTGTGAGGCCATTGGGGGGAAGTGGAGGTGGAGAACACACCACCTCCTCTTTTGGGGGGCTGTTCTTATCTTCATGAGCAAAAGAGACCAGAGTGGAATGCAAAGGAGTCTGAAGCGGGGACGTGCTCCCTGACAACAGCCCCGGGGACAGGGTCCTCTCACTGGAATTCCTGCGACCCAAGCTCACCGGTGAGTTCAGGACCCGATAGCGATGGGACGGGGACAGGAGTTCCATGTGGTCATCGCGATCGACGGACTCGAAGGAGCGCACCATGTCTAGCATCAGGGGGTCCTCCTTGGGAGCGATGCTGGTGCTCCCAGGCCCTTGAGGATGGGAGTCCAGTTTCTTTAGGGTCCTAGGGGTCCTGGGAGGCGGGACAGGGATGAATTCCATGGAAGAAGAGGCCACGCAGTTGGAATCAGAGGTCTTGCGAAAAATACCGCGGCAGCCGAAGGAATCTGCACATCAAGAAAACAAACATAGTCATGACGGCAGCCCCGGAAACAGTGCTTGGCTGCGCTTGTGACCCCAGGAAGGCAGGTGGGGGTGAAAGGAAGGCAGAGCCACAGCGGCAGAATCCACTCACTGCTCAGAGGCCCGACAGCCTTTCTGGAAAGAAAGGACAGGAGGCTGAAGACGGGGGACCCCAGCTGAATACAGGCTTCCTGTTTGGTTGCTTAAAGTTGGAAACCCTGCCAAAGGGGTTTTGAACACGATACATGCACTCGATGGGACATCTACACAGCTTCTGGAAGAGCACAGGCCTGACTCACAGCACTCCTACAGATCGGCTCCTCTGACCCGGAAGGGGCTTTCCCTAAAACACCCCCGATGTAATGCAGTGCACACACACGGCAGAAATTTTATCATCTCAACTATTTCTAGGTGTACATCTCGGTAGCATTAAGCAAATTCACTTTGTTGCACGATCTCCGCAGCTGTTTTCATCTGGAAGGTCTAATACTGTGTACCCACCACGCACCAGCCCCCACTCTCCTCCCCCGCCCCTCTTGCCGGCCACCATTCTACACTCCGGCCCTGTGAACCCTCCCGCTCTGCCCAAGCGGAATCCGCCGGGCCTGGCACGCGAGGGCTCTTCCCCCGGCTTCAGCCTGGTGGCGGCGTTGCCAGGACTTCCGGCCCCTGAAGGTTCCCTCATGACTCTGATCTTGACGGACCCAGATCCGATTCCGAACGGGGCAGTTCATCTCCAGGGCTCGGGCAACCGGCCAGGCCACACGGTTTCCATCTCAGCTTGGCACAGACTGAAACCCAGATTTGCAGACCATGCCAGAAAGAGGGAAAACCCCTACGGATTCAGATCGGAGGGAAATAAAGCCAAATTCACGCAGAAAAAGCTCTGTGTTTGATTCTGCTCTCTGTGTAACATTTTAGAGGACCCACAGGAGCCCAGGGGCAGGTGCAAGGTGCTGCCCGCTGGGAGTGGTTTCAGGAGCAATGGGGGGGCCCCGGGATTCCTCTTCCTTACCTGCATAAGTAAATACAGACGCCAAAATACACCTCGACCTCAGGCAGCTGACGCCTGAGACTGCTCAGCAGAAAGGAGCCTGCCGATGACTCATGTTCTGGAATTTGCTCAGCACACCAGGCTCACTGCGTGCCCCCCCCCACCCGGAGGTGACACTGCATGCGGTGTGGGGACAATGGCCACTTTTTCTGGAGCTGCACCAAGCGCCCAGTAGATCGGAGCTGCTCCAAGACACGCTCAGTCCCCTTCTTCACATCAAAGGCATTAGATGCTGCAGGCCCCCACTGCTCTCGGTCACAGACCTCTGCTTTGCGGCCGCGCGGCCCTGTGCCTCCTCCCTTGACAGCTCTGCTCCGTGTGCCTGCGGGCTCCTTTCTCCTCCGTGCTCATTTCAGAGCAGGGAGACTCACACGATCAGTGTTCTGCCGTGTCCTGGGTTCCAAATCACATGGAGAAACTTCCAGGCCTATCTTATTTCACCCCCCCAACAGTTCCAACAGGCGGTAGCCCTTACAAGTGAGGGAGCCAATGGCTTTGAACTTGGCTCTGAATACCCTACCCCCACCCCAGAGCCCAGACTCAGTCACGACTCAGTGCCTAACCAGGCCACTTTTTTTTTTTGCTTTTTGGAGACAGGGTCTCACTTTGTAGTTCAGGCTGGCCCTGAGCTCACTATGGTGCCCAGGCAAGCTGCCGCGAACTCAGCAATCCTCCTATCTCTGCCTCCCGAGTGCTGGGATTACAGGCGTGAGCCACCAGGCCCGGCACTCAGGCCCCTTTTCTTGGCAAGACTTGGATGAAACCAAACCCCAGCCTATGCCTATAGACACTCAGTTCCTGAACCCTGTTTCTACTTCTGCACATCATGTTTACTCCTCACCATAAAAATCTGTGTCTCAGTCACAGATCCTGCACACCTACCTTGATTCCCACACCCCGGTCCCTTCTGTAATACCTTATGCCTTTAGTGTGCCCTAAAATCCCACGCACCCTAATCTCTGCTCCCATAATACGGTACATCCCAGTCTCTACTCCCACATATCTGTACCTCCCAGTATCTGCCTCCGTAACCCCACAACTCCATTTCTGCTCTGCAATGCTGTGTGTCCCAACCTCTACCCATAATGCCTTGCACTCTGTTTTCTCGGCTAATACCCCACAGCTTGGCCCTGGACAGCTCTCTCACCGCCTCAGATGTGTGAATCCAGCTTTCCCGAGGGCAGAGAATTTCCTCTGCCCTGGACTGACAGAGCACGCCTGGGAGAGGGGTCCCCGCAGACACAGCTCCACAGGCCTGCACCGCAGGGTCCTTGGAGCTGCTGACCCACCTTTGTCAGGGAAGCTGGACTTGGAGGCCTTCCGGTCCCGCAGCAGGGCTTTGGTGTTCTGAATCTGCGTGATGAGCGAGGCCGAGGAGGGCTGCTTGTGCGAGGGCAGGTTCTTGTCCAGCTTCTTGGAAAACGGTCGATGAAGAAAATCCCCTTTTTTCTCTTGTTCCTTGGGCTTTTTGTCCTTGAAATCAGAAGCAAACACATGAATGTACTCAGACATGCATGAGAACATACAATGGGATTCCTATTTAAAAGTCTTCCAAGCAGACAGAAAAGTGACAGCCTCGCGATCCTCTGTGCTCCTAGGTGTTGACCGCAGGACGAGCTGAGGCCCAGCCTTAACTGGCAGTGGCTCCCTGGCACGGCCTCGTTTAAGGTGCACACATAAGGGCAAGGCCACCCTAGGATGCCATTTCTTTCAGAAGAACCTGAACACTAAGTAAAATTAAAAGGTTAAAGATTCCATGGCTTTGCTTATATAAGAAACCTAAAAATTTAATTAAAGGAAAAACAGACACCTGATGGGAAACATGGAGATTGACTCGGTGGCGATGGGAAGAGGATCTGGGGATAGGAGAAGGTTGGGGGGCCAATGAGGGGAAGAGGAAGTAAAAAGGGTCAGGATGTGAAGTGTACAGGTACCAACTCTCCATGATGAACATTAGTATTATACATCACGAACATACTAATAAGGAGGCTTCTATATGATCAAAACAAGTGAATGTTTAAATTTTAAAGATTTGTGCTCGCTTTGGCAGCACATATACTAAATTTTAAAGATTTATTACAGTCAAAAACACACACCCCTCAAAATACACCCCCTCACTTTCAACACCCTTATACCGTCCTCCACCCTATGCCGTCCTCCAGCCACTTCCTGAGGCAGTTCTGGAACCTTCCTCTCCAGGTGTCTCTAGTTGTGCTGTTGCGGCTGCCTTGATGTCCTTAATCGACTCAGAATGTTTACTTCCCGTGGTGATTCTGACTTTAGGGAAGAGCCAGAAGGCACATGGTGCAGATCCAGTGAACAAGACTGAAGTGATTCAGGACACTGAGACAGCCACCAAAAGACAGGAAAGACGACTGTCACCTGAACCAGGTCCGAAAGTGGCAGGAACCATGGGATAAGTGTGTTTGAAGTGAGGAGGAACATTTTGAAGGGGACTCATAGCCGTGCATCTTTTACCATAGAAATGGTTTGAATGTGAACATTCGCTGTATTTTTTACCTGCACATTTATAAAGCGATAACTTCAGGCTCTGCCCACAAGAATGACTTTGAAGCTTGAGAAGAGATGTAGCTGCTCGGATTGGAGCGTGAGCGAAGGCAAGCAAGCATCCGACACAAACCGACAATGCCACGGAGCCCTGACAGTCCGGGGAGGGTTCTGGCCCTTTCCACCCTCTGAGTAGTGGAGCACTTCCTTGAGGACCAAAAACTCACACATATGCAAGTCTGTTTGCTGCTACACACCTCGCCTATATGGACCGGACTGTAATCCCTCTGTCCGGAGTGAACTTGACTATTTGAAATATCTTCAACTCCACAGCCCCTGGCACAAACCATGTACTCAGAGACAGCATAACAAACAGTTATTGAAACCTAAAAGGGAAAAAAGGCCAGTGGAAACTGAGCTGAATTCCAATTAATTGAGTTCAAGTTTCTGAGATGGGCCACGCCCCTGAGAACTTCCTTCCCGGCCCTCAATGCTGTACTTCATGTTTGCTGAGAAACACAGGCGTCCGCATCCCTGACCTGCCCCCGGCTCAGGAAGGAAGACAGATTTCCACGTTTCTGCCTTCAACTTGAAGAGCATTTGCAATTCAAGAGAGCTCATCTATTTTTCATGTGTGTTGCTGAAAAGCTTCTGAAAGAAACACGTCTTCGCCCTTTTTCAACAGCGCCCTTTCTGACGAGAGCGTTCGACACAGTTGCCCAGGGGGACTCGCTTTGTCCAGTTTTGAGCGGGGGAAGAAACCTCGGGGGCGAAGTGGAAATGGGGCAAGGACGCCAGGCCTTCGGAGCCATCGCGAGGGCAACGGCTCGGGGTCCGGCCCTCAGCCAGATCAGATCTGTGCGTCCCCGGTGGGGATGGAATGCAGAGGTGACGCTACCTTGGCTCCTGCACAGCTGTCACCTGCCTGGAGGACAGCCGCAGTGGTAGAGCACACTCCTAATGAGGAGACTTCTGTTCTCCCCTTTACAAATGAAAAACAGCCTGCGGTGGTTAAATAATTCACCAGGAGCAGACCAAAGACTCACATTCTCACAGTCGGAGCCTGATGCTGTGAACCCTTGATGGGACACAGCCCTCTCCAGCCTGGGGGGGGGGGGGCAGGCGATGCTGGTGTGGGGGACGAGGGCCCACCACAGAGGCTGTCCAGACAGGGGAGGCTGAGGCAAGAGGATCACTCAAGCCAGGAGCTGAAGGGTAGCGTGGGCAACACAGTGAGAACCCCATTTCAAAAGCAAAAGAAAATATATTGGAGGAATTAGGACCTTTAAAAGGTGATGCGGTCATTTGGGCTCTGCCCTCCAGAAGGGGCAAAATCTGTCCCCGTAGGCGTGTGTAGGTTAGTACAGGAGTGGACTCCAAAGAAGAAGATGAGTTCGGAAGGTTTCCCTGTGTCTTGGGAATGTTTCCTAAGTACAGGATGCGCTGGACCACGCTCTGACGCAGTAAGAAGGCTGGGCCGGGAGCCAGCATGGGGCTCAGGCCTCTCAGCCTCCGAAACGATGAAAAATAAATCTGTTCTCTCTAAGTTTCCCACACTCAGGTGTTTGGTTAGAGCGGAAGCCAGACTTAGGCATTGAGGGGGCTGCAGAGGGGCCCTCTGCACTCGGGGTCACCTCGTCGAGGCCCGGAGAGGATCATTGTGATTCTCCTTGTGATGCTCTGTGCTCCTTTGTTTCCATGAGACACTTTTAGGCCACTTCCTCTAAGGCAAAGAGAACAAGCTTCACACACACACACACACACACACACACACACACACACAGCATCAAAAGGGATAAGACTGATCTGTCCTGAAAAATCTGCAAGAATTTTTTCATTTAGTTCAATTTCTGTCTCTGTCTCTCTCTCTGAAAGTTACCATTTCTAAAACAGGAAAAAAAAAAACAGTGGACTTTGGTTGGTGGAAATGTAAACTAGTCCAACTACTACAGAAATCTGTATGGAGATTTCTCAAAAAAGTAGCACTAGGAATTCCATTTAACCCAGCTATTCCCCTCCAGGAATCTTCCTGAAAGAGGTAAAGATACCATTATATTGCAGTGAAACATGTAAACCCAAGTTTATAGCAGCACAACCCGTGATAGCTGAATTGTAGGAGTAGCCTATATGTCATCAACAGATGAATGGGTAAACAGAGTGTGGTGTTTACACACAGTGGAGTACTACTCTGTCATAAAGAAAGATATACTCAGGCCAGGGATTTAGCTCAGTGGTTCTGGCATCTGCCTGGCAAACACAAGGTCCTGAGTTTGATCCCTGATACCACATACCACATTGCTCGGAGTGGTGGCTCAGACCTGTAATCTCAGCACTCGGGAGGCAGAGGCAGGGAGACTGCTGTGAGTTCAAGGCTTGCCTGGGCTAATAGTGAGCTCACAGCCAGCCTGAATTACAAAAGTAAGACCCTGTCTCAAAAAAAAAAGGATATACTCTAGTCATTTGTAGAAAAATGGATTCACCTTGAGACCTTGTGTTCTCCCCAAACCCTAAAAGCATCTTCCTCCAGACAACAAGAATCGGTGCTTTTCTAGTAACCACTTTCGATGGACCTGTCGAGAACTCACTACTGACCACTCCTAGAGAGCCAGACACCCTGGGCCTGTCCATCCGAAGTGTCAACAGCCTAGAAGAAACAGGCCTGTTGACAACCAGCTGGTCTCATTACCCTCCAAACACACGTTACTGACTACAACAAATCACCCAATTATGCCTTTCCATTCTCCTGGTCTATTTTCTCCATAATGAGGAAGCAGGATACTGAACTGCTTTACGTAACAGAAAAGGATCTTCAGAGGGACTAATTACACCCTTCCTTCCACAGGCGTGCTCCCCACCCAGTGATGCAGCTGTCTCCAGGGACCTGGCTTCTCTCTGATCCTCCCCAGCTGGTGCTCCCAGCACCCACATAGGCCTCAGGGCTGGTGGGGGAGTTCAAGCCCTCCGCTCTGAGCACATCTTCTCTGCACCTTGTATCCTGAAGGCGGACTGGAGAGAGGGCCACACAGGGCCAGATGCATGCCGCCCACGGTACAGCTTTTTGTTCTCTATCAACTGTTTCCACCCACTGGAAATATGCATGGACATTTACACTACTGAGCATCTTGAAAACGTGGCCCCACAAAGGATTATCTAGACTCAAACTCTTTCAGTGTCTTGTATCATTTGATGAAAGAGAAGAAGTAGCCAGGATGTTCTGGTCCTGGGGCTCCTGAGAAGAAATGTGTGTGAGTGTCAGCAGCCAATGAGAGGAGGAGACCCAGTCCCTCAGAGATCTGGTCACTGTGGGACTCTCCCTTGATGGCTCTGCCAGTAGGAGCAAGACAGGCCCAGCAGAATGACTACAGGATCCTTCAGGGGCTCCCAAAACACCAGCCACGGCAGTAGATTGTCGGTCTGGACACCTAGAATCCACTCCAGGCTCTGTCCGTAACTTGCCAGGTGACCTTGAGCGAATCACTTCATCTTGAGTTAAGTTGAGCTTCCTTTTCTGTGATCAAAAGTGTGGGTCTTTCGTGGCTCTCTGAGGACGAGCACAAGTCTACATTCTGTCTGCTTTACTATGTGAACAGCAAGTGCACGAACGCAAGGATGGATGCTCTCCCATCACCCCAGGCTGGAGGAAGACCTGCTGCCCGGGAACCTGGCCCCTCCCCTCACTGGGAAGGGACTGCGGGATGTGATTCTGCTGGGAGAGGAGCCCAGGGATGAAGGCCAGCAACGCTGTGCTTTCTGAGCAGCCCTGGCAAGCCGGCTCAGTGAGCACTGTTCAGGAGTTTGCTGATTACCCTACTGACTAGGGAGCCTTATGCAGCTGTTTGGAGGACTGGAACCAGGTACCAAGTGCAAACATCTGGCATAGCTCAGGGGCCCAGGGGCAGCCGGTTGATTGCTCTTGGTTCTTGCTGCCCATTACATAACAGAAAGCCCTGGGTGAATTAGTAAGAATTAGTAAGAAGAAAACCTAAGCCTGGTCCTGGGGCTCCTGAGAAGAAATGTGTGTGAGTGTCAGCAGCAAGACAGGTCACTGAGCCAGGAAACCCTGGACTGTTTGTAAGCTCCACCTCTTACCCAGGTAGGAACAGGAAGGCAGACAGGTGCACAGGTGACTACGGAACACAGATAGCTCCATGTAGAAAGCACCCATATGGCCCAAAAGGATTCTGACAAATCCAGCTACTCACAGCAAAAGTCTGCAGGCTTTCACTCAGAATGCTGATGGGGTTTCCAAGGCCTGATGCCCGGGGCAGAGACTGACTGATCCTTTGGACCATAACACTGGACAACTTGGCTAGGCCACCAAACCCCGCTGTTTGGTCAAACAGAGTTAGGTGTTGATGCAGAGGGAGTTGTTAGGTGTGATTAACATGTAAATCAGCAGCTATGAAGGAGGTGCATACTATTCAATCAACTGGAGGCCTTAAAAAAATAAAACAAGAAGGTCTACGGGAAGAGCAGCCTCTAGAAGCCTTTGACTTGAACGGTAGCATCAGCTCTCTCCTGGGTCTCAAGCCTCCCACCTGCCCTACAATTAGACTTGCTGGTTCCCAAAATCTGGTAAACCAATCCAACAAAACAAAGCTCAACATCTCTTCTTCTCTAGTGTGTGTGTAAGAGAGAACAGGAATGTGTCTATTTCTCTAGACACCTTGACTTAATACATCAGAACTCCAAGTTCTTACCTGCACAGTGTGGAATTCAAAGTCTCTTGTCCAAGTATCCAAGGAAGCCTGTGGAAAGCACCATTTTTCAACAATTAAGAAATTGCACCTACTATTTTATTCCTGAAACTCTACCCCTACCACTTCTCTGCAGCTCTGACTGAAAATTATTCAGCTCGATGTTTATACACACAAAACAATCAAACCCCTAAATCAGAGTGGAAGTAGGCAGCTGATTTATATGCTGACTAGATTTTCTAGGTACACTTTTTATTAAAGTCTAAGGCTCAGAACAGAGAAACGTTCCAAGCAGCTCAATGGGTGTCTCAAACAGCAAAACTAAGGCAGGCGTGATGGCGCATGCCTGTCATCCCAGCACTCCGGGAAACTAAGACAGAGGATCGTAAGTTCAAGCCCCGCCTGGGCAAATGAGCAAGCTAGCAGGAGCCTATGTCAAAATAAAAAAATTTAAAAGGGCTGGGGAAGTAGCTGAGGGCAAAGGCCCTGGGTTCAATTTTGGGTTCCACGTAACAACCAGGAAGAGCACCCATGGAAATGGTGCCCAAGTCAAGCAACAGAGCCCGGCCAGGCCCTGGGAACAATTCCTTCCAGCCTCTCCCAGCCCCTGCCAGCCTCTAGGTACACAAAACAAATTACTACTTTGATTTCCAGTAACATAGACCATTTGACCTGGTTCTGAACTTTATTTCTGAAAGTTGAGTTGGTTTTTAAATAAGGCACAAAGTGAACATTTTAATATTTACCTTTGAACTCACTGTCCCTGTTGTGAGTTGAACTGCCTTCTCTCAAAATTTCTAAGTGGACCTCGGAATTTGACCTTCCTTGGAAGGCTGGGTGTTTAAGGAGGTAATCAGGTTAAAACAAGGGTACTACAGTGGGCCGGAATCCAAAATTTCAAAAGGAAGACGTTTGGACAGAGAGATGGCACATGAGGGGAATCCTACCCCAGCAACCACCAGTAGCCAGGAAGGGGCCAGAGCAGACCCTTGTACCCCTTAGGAAGAGCCACCTCTCTCATCACCTGGATGGTGGCCATCTGGCCTCCAGAACTGTGCGACAACGACCTCTTCTTAGCTGCAGTCTTTGTCAGAGTCTTTGTCAAAGAAGACTCTGACAGAGATTAGTCTAGTTGGACTCGCTGACAAAGACGACCCTCTTTGTAATTTGTCTTCCAAAACCCCAAGGTTACTTTTCATTTCCGGAAAAGACCTCCTGTTTCTATCTCACGTTTTTAATGAATGTTAATTTTTTAAAAGACTAACAAAAATGACTTTGAGTCCTACGTGACTTAAATAGCTAATTTAAAAAAAAAAAATGACCGCCCACCTCCTCCCACCGTGGTCACCAAGGGACTCTGTCTTAGCAAGGAGGGTCACAAACGCACGCAGAGGTGTTTTCGGATGAAAGAGGTGCCCCACTTTTACAAATGTATTTCCTGCCTTTTATAGGAAAAGAGAGAGAATGATAAGCCTTAAAAATCACAGTCCCAAGAGGGAAGGTTTTAAGACTGAATTCAGCTCATTTGTCTACCTGGAGAAAAGAACTAGGACCAAGAGGAAGTACGAGGCCGTTTTCACACCTGGCGCGCAGAACACGGCTTTGTAACCTCCGATGCCAGCCTGTACGCACAGACCGAAACTGCCCTCTGCTGCCCCCACCTGCCCTCCACCCGCAACATGGCCGCCTCTCCTCCTGCCTCGAGGGACCAGGAGGGACCGAGCGGTGGCCCCAGCCGGGGTCCTCACAGCCCTTGCCCCTGCTCTCTAATCGCCCCATTCTGCTTTCTACGTCCTGACAGAGACAAGTTGGCCAGGCTTGTAATAGCCTGTGATTTGACTAGCAGAAGTATCGCTGCAGTTTGGAGAAAACAAATGCGTGATAGAAAATTGAAGTGCCGTTTGCCCATTAGTGTTCCTATTTAAATCCTAACTGTTCAATATTTTAACAAATGTTTAAAATGTTCACCATGTGTTTTCGGGCCAAGTGAAATAACCGTTGGAGAAAAAGAATCTGAATTGACAGGGGGCCTCTTCCCTTCAGGCTTCCGTTACTCCCAGACACACAGCCGCACAGGCTAGGTATGAGGGCCGTGCAGATAAGCATGGCGGGTGTCGGCAAGGTGCCATGGCTGATTATTTTCATTTCCTTATTTAGCAAATACGGACAGAACACCTACTATGCGCCTGCTGGGCGGCACGCAGGCTCTAGGATACGGGGTCAGTCAGTCCCTGTGGAACTCACAGCTCACAGCGGACAGAGGCGCAATCGAACAATACTCAAGCAAATGAGAATCTGCTAACAGGACTGTCCTGTACATACAACGCAGTGTGACAACTGGCCGGGCAGGATGGGACCCGGAGACAGAGGTCAAGGAATGGTGGGGTCCGTGAGGGGCTGACTGTGCCTTGCGACTCTGGCTGAGCAAAGCGGGGTGGGAGAACATTCTAGAAGAAGGAAGGGCACGTGCACAGCACCACAACCAGAGGCAACACTGGAAGCAGAAAGCCCTGGGGGTGGGCTGCGTGGGTGTGGGCTGCAACAGGAGCTACAGGAGGCAGCAGAAGGCCACCTGCCCCGAGGGTGTGACTCAGAGCCGCTGGGTTCCCACAGGGCAGTGGCAGAATACCAGCGAGGCGAAAAGTGGGGCTCTTAGGAGGGGCTGGCTCTCAGAGGGGCGGGGAGAGGGTGGCCCTGCAGGGCGGGCCTGAGACAGCAGGACGCCCCGGGCCTAGGAGCAAAGGCAGCAGAGTTCAAAGAGGGCCACGCTGTGCAGCCAAAGGGAGAATGAGCTTCGCAGGCCCTGGTCTTCCTGTGCCCTGGGGACCACGCGTTGTCACCAGGATGAGCCAGAGGACAGTTCAGTTCTGTGCATGCTGCATTTAAGACATCTGCGCTCAAGCAAAAGGAGGTCAGCACGGAGTAGGAATTGGCCAGAAGGGTCTGGAGCCAAGGGACAGCCGAGCCCAGGTGCCACCCCCATGCCTGTCTGCACCCACAGGCTTCAGGCTCCTGACAGCACACCCTCCAAAACCCTCATCTCCCATCTGTCACCCTGACGCCCCAGGGCCACCGAAGAAGGCAGAACCTCGCCCCTACCCTCTGCCCTCTCAACCCCTGGGGCCCTCTGTGTGAGGCTGTTCTTCCTCCTTTTCCTCCAGCATCGCTATCAGAGAGGCTGATGTTCACTGACTTCACCCCCAACCCCATGCCTCTTCTGATCCCATGAAGCTGGTCCACCAAACATCAGCCAGCCCTGCTGAGTTTGCATGTAACCTCTTCCCTTCCCATGGTCTCCCTGGCGCCCATTCCTGGCTGTTCATCACCATCATCTTAGCTGGTTTCTCCTGCTCTGCCCCAGGCTCTGTCTAGAATGGGCAGCCCGGCCTTCCACCCCTGGTCTCAAGTTCAGGGCTGGGCTGTTTCCTGAGGTCCCATCATGTCCACGCTCAGCACCACGCACTCAAGGTCATGGTGTTCCCACTCAGCGAAGCAAACCCCAGAGCGGATTCCTCCCCACAAAGAGCAGGACTTATGTGATCAGGATGAAAACTTTTCACTGGAAAGAGGGAAGTGCAGTTCGGGCTGGCCCTGAGCTCACTATGTAGCCCAGACAAGCCTTGAACTCAGCAATCCTCCTGCCTCTGCCCCCCAAGTGCTGGGATGACAGGAGTGAGCCACCATGCCTGACATTTATGCTCCTTTTTTATCTCTCCTCCAATGAAGGACTCCCCAAGTGTCTAGCACAGAAGGGACTCAGGAGTCAGGACGGAGGTTCTGGAGGGGGAATGGGAAAGGGCTCCCTGGAAAATCCCTGAGAAAGGAGACCCCGCCTGACCGAAGTGCTCAGGAAGCCCTGCGCTCCTGGCACTGAACCCGGAGTTTGGAGACAGTCTCTCTCACACACGGCTCCTGAGCCGTGACAGTGTGTCACAGGACACCAAGTTTCATTCTGACACCAAAGAACATTGGCGCCTTTCTCTCGAGTATGTTCTAGGTGACGTGAACTCAGAGAGTCGAAAAGCTCACTTTCCTCAGAACTTTCCCAGCTTCCGCCTGGAGCTTTCCCTGCTCCTCATTTTACTTATCTCCCTGATGACAAGAAGTACGACATTCAGCTGTCTTTTGAGCACATTGCTTTTACCTTCTGAAACTCTGACGAGGGTTCCAACCCTGGATATTCTTCACTGGACTCACTAGGGAACTTTATAAAACATTGGCCCCAAGTCCTGCCCTCTGCGAACAGATACAATTGGCCTGCAGTGCAGGCTGGGTACCGAGATGTCTCAACACTCTGGGTGACTGTGTGGCCACAGACCCGGAGAGGGTGGCTTCGCTGCAAACCAGCTCTCAAGGGCTCCATTACAAGGGTGCCTGTGGGTACGGCCAAGTTCCACAGTTCCTGCTCATCAATGCAATTTTTTTTTTTTTGTACACATATATTGGGGATTAAACCAGGACTTTCACATGAGCTTTCACACTCCGGCCCATTTCACTACTTTTTAATTTGAGATGATCTCTTTAAGTCATTAAATGGCACGGACTGGGCTCAAAATTGTGATCCCACAGTTTTAGCCTCCAGGCCTACCGGCATTAAAGGCGTGAGCCACCACGCCTGGCAAATCTACTCTCCTTAACGCTCCAGAGTTTGCTGTAGGTTCACTTACCTCATAGGGCTCCTTGGCGGCCCTGCACTTCTCTATCTGGTAGAGCTGGGTCTTGTAGCACATGCTGTCCTGGATGTCAGATTTCTGCCAGAAGAGACAAGAAGAAGCAAGGCCTAAGGCTTGGAAATAGAAACACACCCATTAAGCACTTATTAATCTTTCAGCCAGTGTTTGGCTGGAGCAGTGTAAGAGGCTGGCAAGCCAAGCAACGGCAACGCGAAGTCTCATCCGGGACCTAAGGTCGGGCAGGCATTCCCAGAAAAGAGTCAGGTGACCTGGGGCTGGCCCCTGGTCCCTGCCGGGCTTCAGTCCTTTCGTAAGTGCAACAGAGACCACTCTACGGTGGGAAAGCGGAAACCATATAAGTGAGCCAGAAAGAACAGGACACAGATCTTGCTTGTTTATTTTAAAACAGGAAGCACACATATCCCAAAAGGAGACCCCTAGCACTCCAGGATGTAACTCAAAGAAGATGAACGTCCACGTGTGAGCTCATGCAGGTGCAATCTTGTCTGGAGACTGGGAAAATTAAATGACTGATTAATTAATCAACCAACAAACAGTTAATGAGTGCCCTGATAGCTCTCCAACTTAAAAGACATATTTTACTTTTTAGTTCACTAGACTGGATTTCAAAATTATACAGGGTCTATGAGTAACTGGCTGATAAGATTAATAACTGGGGCAATGCATCCAGTGCAATTAAGTTAGCCTAGGCTGGAAATTACTGACTGTCTGCAGTCTATGGGGATTAATTCACTCCAAGTTAAAAGCAACCACTTGCGTTCTCAGACCAGGTATATGCTACAGTGGAAGAGTTCAGGGCAAAACACATATAATAAAATAAAATAAAATCTATCTCTGGTTCAAATTACATCAGCTGTGTCTCAGGCTGTTTTCAGTGAAGAAAGCCGACCTCAGCCTTGCAACACTTCAAACACTGATGCTAGACAAAGCAGGGGGAGAAAGCAAGATACCCAGACAGGTGAAGATGCAGCCTAGCAGCTCCCAGAAAACATCTCTCTTGCTGGGGATGAGCTACACAATTACCTCGGAAGATGCAGACAACCAAGACTTATATCCGTCAGTGTGGAAGTAGCCATGAAGAACACGCCTCGGTCTTACTCAGTAAAGCAGACTGGGGTGTTTGAATCTGCTAACCTACTAAGAAAAGTAGCAATGTCCTTGTGTAATACGTGAAATTATGAACTTTACAAAATGCTCAGTTTCACGAAAACACTGACTTTCTGGACAACATTCCTCATTTGAAAGTGTGTCAGCTTTTGTCTCATACGTTGGGATCATTCCATAGCTTAACCTTTACCCTCTATGGTGCGATGGTCTCCAAATGAAAACACCTTGAGCTCTTGTAAGTTAAAATGCTATGTGTAGCCACCTACAATAACACACACACACACACACACACACAAACACATATATATATATATTTACAAATTATATGCATGTACCATTCTCCTTATCATCCACGTTATAAAATATATGATAAAAATCAGAATTGAACAGGACTAGAAGGAATCAGGGACACGTAATGTTGTAGTTTATACCGAGATGTCCCCTCAAAGCCTCCTGTGATCATAAATGGGGCTGTGGGGAGGTGATTGGATCATAGGAACGTGATACTCAGTGGATTTGATGATGATGTGATGATTGAGAGGTGAAGTCTGGTTGGAGGAGGAGGTCTCTGGGGGCGTGACCAAAAGGGTCTACCTCCCTCCCCTCTCTCTTCCTCTCTCTCCTTCTTGCTGCATGTCTTTAGCAAGTTTCTCTGATGCCCCCTGGCCACGCCACCTGCTTCAGAGGCAGCCAGCAACAGACTAAAAACCTCTACAAACTGCAACCTGAAATAAACCTGGTCCTTCCACCTGTAGTCATTTCCTTTTCTCCTTTTCTGAATGTTGTGACACAGTCAATGGGGCTCTCTCATCAGAGGTCAAAGAGATGGGCCTGCCTGCCTTAGACTCTGAGCCTCCAGACGGAACTAAATAAACCTCTTTCTGTTATAAAGTACCAAGACTCGGGTATTTTTTCATAGCAACAGAAAATAGAACAGTCTATACCTTATGTCAAAAGTCATGTCTTCTGCTGGGCGTGGTGGCTCACGCCTGTAATCCCAGCACTCAGAGGCAGAGACAGGAGGATTGCTGAGTTCGAGGCTTGCCTGGGCTACATAGTGAGCTCAGAGCCAGCCTGAACTACAAAATGAGACCCTGTCTCAAAAAAAAAAAAGGGCCGGAGGGTTAGCTCAGTGGTTCCGGTGCCTGCCTCGCAAGCGCAAGGTCCTGAGTTCGATCCCCGGTAACCACATACAATGCTGGGTGTGGAGACTCAAACCCACCAGCAATCAATACCACATACCACAGTGCCGGGCGTGGTGGCTCAAGCCTGTAATCCCAGCACTCGGGAGGCAGAGACAGGAAGATTGCTGAGTTCGAGGCTTGCCCAGGCTATATAGTGAGCTCAGAGCCAGCCTGAACTACAAAGCGAGACCCTGTCTCAAAAAAAGTCATGTCTTCTGGGTTTCCACCTTGTGCATGGGTCTCCTACAAGCAATACAACCACAGAAACCCATCCCTGAAGGGCAGGCTCCAAGCTATGCATCTGCCTGTAGATAAACTCCATTATTGTTACTCTGAGCACTTTTTCTCCCTGTAAAACATCATCCTTCGTAATTGGCCAGTAATTCTGC
Source organism: Thryonomys swinderianus (assembly GCA_004025085.1). Lineage (NCBI taxonomy): Eukaryota > Metazoa > Chordata > Mammalia > Rodentia > Thryonomyidae > Thryonomys > Thryonomys swinderianus. The sequence goes on from PVIC010008606.1 coordinate 45,255, forward strand.
AAAGCCTTTTACTGTTGAGAACACTTCTTCTCATGTATATCTTCTCTTTGCTGGCTCACAAAAAAAAGTTCTGTGACTAATTTCCTGAGGAAGCAAAATCTAGCAACTATCCTAAGCTGAATCAGCTTGGAAACATCTGTACTTTAATCTGTTTACAAACCTCCTGTCAAGCTTCTTCACATATAGAGAAAAGTTCTCTAGCCATCTCCCAAGTCTGTCTGCTAACACTCTGGCCAACTTATCTTACGAGGATCATTCTGGTCATTTCCATCAGAGCAGGGAGAATATCATTTCCTCAATTGCACATGGATTTTCATCTTTTTGCTCTAACATGGAAACTTCCAAAAGAAGTTTCTAAACCCACTGCTTGGTAGAACTTTGTGGCATACTGGTCTACCCCATGACTTCAAAAAGCACTAAAGAAGCTCCAGCAGCTTGTTCTTACTGCCTAGATCCTAAGTGTCTTCCTAAAAGAGATGACTCCACAGCACCACATCTCAAGGTGCCTTTCACAGGGGGTCAAGGTTACCCTTCAGGAAAGTGAATTCTGAGTCAGATATCAGATGGGCTTCCTGCCGATCCTGAATCTCTTCAGTTGACTTCCTATTAGAACTGCCCACACCTACCCTTCCAGGTACATGCAGGAGTAATCGCGTGCAGAATCTATGATGGATCTGGATCCAATTTTCTAGTAGGATTCTGTTCTAATCATTGTCCATTTAAAGAGAGGGGGTTGGGCAGTGGTGCTGCACCTGCCTGGCAAGTGCAAGGTCCTGGGTTTGATCCCTGATACCAATAAATAAATAAATAGATGTGATTTAATCAACACTAGAGACTGAACCCCCTTTCCTAGACACACATGAACTTCCTATGGCCGATGATTGAAGGGATCAACACATCAGGATACCACTGCCCACCCCATGCTGTGGGGCTCTCAATTATCTCACATGTGACATGGGACATGTGGGCTCTGGGACTGTGTGAAGATCCAGGATCAAGTGACCGAAGCTCAACTTCTTTCTTATTTTCTGGAGAAGTCAGTGGAAACCTAGTCATGCCTGGTATCTTTGAGCAACTGGTTCTGGGTATCTCCATGGGGAGCAAACCCAGGGATCCTCAAGTGCCTTATGTAACACGGTGTGGTGTTCCCATGCACCCTATGCACATCCTCCTGCGGATTTTAAATCTCGAGATTACTTGTAATACCTGTGACAGTGTAAACTCTATGTAACTAGTTGTTGTACTGTTACTGTTTAGGGACTAGTAGCAAGGGAAATGTCTACATGTTCAGTACAGATGCAATCTAAAAAACTATCTATTCTTGATCTGTTGTGGGTTGACTCCTTCTGATACAGAACCCGTGGATACCAAGGGGCGGGGGAGGCAGCTCTCACACGCCATCCTTCAGAAATAAACTCCTGACAGGCACCGCTCCACTACGATAACCACAGAAGTCCCCAGTTTCTCTAACATGGGGAACCAAAGAGCCCACGGGGAGCAGAACAAGAACGGGCGGCTGAGCTGAAAGAAAATGAGGCTTAAATTCTTCACATTTCTCCCCAGGGCTTAACTCTGGGAGAGTATGAAAAACATCGGATTCAAAGTGCTACCTGAGAAGCAGGTTTTGCTAGTATTTTATCCCACACTGGAGAAACTCAGCCTCCCGTTGAGGTAAACAACCAGCTTGGATCAAGTGTCAGCCAACAGGGGGGGCACCCGGGGGGGCCACCCCGGGGGGGCCCACCCCCACCCTGCACCCGGGTGTCAGGTCCCACTTACCCCTGACAAATAGCGCTCGAGTTTCTTGTTTAAGAGGAAGTAGATGGCGAGGGTGTGGCAGGCGCGGTTGGAGAGCACAGTGTTGATCACGTCACTGTTCTTGAAGCCCAGCTTCTCCGTCATGTGTAGCACCACGCTGGGGCTCAGGTCTTCCAGGGAAATCCTGTGGGACGGCAGTCAGGACCGGTCACTCTCCACTCCAGCGGAAGGGCTCCCTACGCCACAGTGCAGAGGTGCCCACCGAGGCCTCTGCGGACAAGCACTTGGCTTCTTTCGACAAAAGCTCTCATGTGTACAGAGAGGAGGAAGCAGCTTGCAGCCGGCCCTCTGTTTCCATGGCTTCCTCATCCATGAGGTCCAACCAACTTTGGATGGATAGTACTTGACAAGAATTTTGTGTGTGTACTGCACCCACGAAAGACCTTTTCCTCATCATTCTCTAAACAACACCGTATAATCACTATTTATCTTGAATGAACTATTAGTGATCTAGAGGTGACTTAAAGTATAGAAAGTCATGCATGGGTTACAATCAAGCGCCATGGACTTTTTTTTTTTTTTTGCTTTTTGAGACAGGGTCTCGCTTTGTAGTTCAGGCTGGCCCTGAGCTCACTATGGTGCCCAGGCAAGCCTCCGCGAGCTCAGCAATCCTCCTGTCTCTGCCTCCCGCGTGCTGGGATTACAGGCGTGAGCCACCACGTCTGGCACTGTGGTATGCGGTGTTGATTGTTGGTGGGCGTGTCTC